>OY982568.1:20325582-20490419 GCA_963859945.1 Euplagia quadripunctaria | reverse complement strand
GTTCACGAGCATGACACACACGTGAGCCACCGTACAGATCAACCCTAATGAAGGGTGCGGAACGACCCGACACATACCCCACCATCGGCAGGACTTCTAGGCGAGCATAACATACTCAGAACTGCCAAGTAACATAGGAAATTTATCTTAATAAGTGACAACATAGTTTTATTTTTAATAATTTATTTTTCATTTGCATATTACATTCGCCAAACATTCGCATCGTTTCTGACGAATACGAACGCGTATCAATAATTTTGCGAATATATGCCAATGATAAGCAATGTCATTGGCGTTCCCATTCGCGAATATTTTATTATTATTTAGCAATTTTTCTACATAAATAAGATGTCTACAAAAATACATACATGCAGGCGCCTGCTTAGTTTGTTCATTCTTCCCTTCAGGCCCGCTGTCCCCACTGCCAGAGTCCCCAGTTTCCTCTGTACTTTCAAGTGATATGCGAGGTGTGTACTCAGGGTCGCACCTATGAGCAAAATAAAACGAAAACCTTTGATCACACTGAAACTCATCATCAATCTCGAGGTTATTTGACAAGGCAAGGAATATCTTCACAAAAAAATATTTGTGTACTTTGAACCTATTCACACCTACAACAAAATATATTATGTACCACTGACACCATTTCTGTAATACTTAAATATTTCTAAATACAATATAAAGAATGTTTAACTGTACAGAAAAAAATTAGCGATGAAATAAAATTCATTTTAAAACGCACAGTACATAAACAGTATGGTTTTGACCTGTTTATAATTTGAGTATTACAATTGTTTTTAACTGGTGTCTTTTATAAAGTATCTATATACATACAAAAGCTTCATGTCTAATATATTTACAGAAAATTTGATATTTAAATAACCATCAGCCGATGCAATAAATATTGTCCTAACCGCTCTGCCTATTCAGCTACCATTAATTCCTCGGGTATTTTTTTATTACTTACCTAAGAAAAGCTTTCAGATTGACTAGCACTTTATTGTTAGGACACGAATCCCTGTCCACGAGCTGTGACATCAGCACCGCCAAGCTATCAGCAGAATTCTGCTGCAGCTCTTCCGAAGGTTCCTTTTTCACACTGTCCATTAGTGGTCTCACGACGGGGTTCAGTTTCTCTGGCAGGATATGGAGATTAGCACACGCACCTGCGAGAGCCGCTTGAACACTGTTCGTAACAAAAAACTCCATTGTAATCTTTATATTTTTTTTTTAATTTGATGTACGGTCAATGTTTGTATAATAACAACTAATATGATAAGTAAATGAATAAACAAAAAAAAATACACTCAACACTTTCTAAAAATCTCTATAGGTACATCTTTGTTTTTATCATAATCAATTTAAAACAAAATCTTTCACCCATCTTTACCGGCTTTAAGATAAAATAAAAGTATTTTAAATACAGTTTTAACACACTATTATTAATAATAATTAAGTTCTCACATTAACATACCAACAAAATTATTACTGAAATTAAAATACATCGGATTGTAGTCAAATTAGCAATGTATATGAATGCACACTGAAATAGGTAAGAGTCTCCGCTCCGATCCGTCCTCTCCTCTATTGTAAGAACAGTAGGTATTTTCTGTGCTTTTCACTTTATCAGTATCCAGACAAGAATATAAATACCAATTGCAAATAAATAGGTAGGCGATAGAACCGATTTATAAAAAAAATGTTTGAAATAAGGAAGTCGATAATGTGTGTACTTACGAGACATTGAGAGAGCTCTGCTCAATAGTGCATAAGTTAACAGCAGACTGCAGATTCTTCCGTCTCTCCTCCAAGGTGAGCGCCACTCGTTTGGACTTCATGCCGGCCACCATCGGTTGGGATATGTTCGTCAAATGGGCCACTTGCTCCAGCCTTAATATGTTGCTGAATTCTTCGCCGTCCACCGGCAATTTGTAATGTTTCATCATTGCGTGTAAATCGCGAGCTTCTTGTAATATCCTGGCAAAACATATTGTTCAACGTAGAAAGATTGATTTGTTATAATTACATGTAATAAATTAGCATCGCAGACAAAATAACTGGTACGTGGAATCGATTTTCTTATCATAACGAAATGTGAATTCTAGGAATCAATAGCAATGTCAGTCATAAAAAATTATAGGCAGCACAACACGGTGAAAATCAGCCTTAGCATAGACTAACGAGAAACCAGAACCTAGTCCAGAAACCAGTATTTTTTCACGAGATTTCCTTTTATAACATAGTTTGGTGGGTCTCACCTGTTACAGTTGAGTGCGACCTCGTCGTAGTAGAGAGCTTGGTTGAGGGCGGTGTGCAGTGTAGTGTACAGAAGCGGCGGGGCCAACGACGCTATAGGACTTGTATCTTTTTCACTGTTATTCTTTATTTCTCTCTTATCTTCTGCATCTTCTTTCTGCAACATACATTATCTTATTTTTTTTTAGAGCAGATGTTTATGCCAAAAAAGAGTCCTGCAAAGCGGTTTACATCAAGATTTTTGTAGATAATGAAATTGTGAGGTGGTTTAGTTTTGTTACATGGATATCGACTATTGGTTTGTTGTCAGTCATACTTTTTCCTTTTTTCCTTAAATTTATATTTAAATTTCGACGTTGACACTATAATCTTCTTAATATCTTCTTAATATATATAAATCACGTGTCACGTTGTTTGTGATGGACTCCTAAACTACTTAACCGATTTTAAATTAAATTTGCACACCGTGTGCAGTTTGATCCAACTTGAATGATAGGATAGCTTACATCTTAATTTATAGCCGCAATATTATTTTATTGCAAATTATTTGTCATTGCAAATTATTTGTCTATTATTTGACATCTGTTAACTCCAAACAATTTTAACAGATGGCGATATCTGTTGACTGGATTGAGTAAGTAATCAATAGATGGCGCTGCTATGTTAAATCTACAAATGTGTCATATAAGCTACAATTTAATAGCATAACCACCACGTGTTGTTGAGGCTAAAGTATAAGTTAAATTTATTTTGTAGTAAACGAAATACCGTGAAATTAAATTGTTTCTACTTTTTAAATTTTTGGTGTTAGCATAGCCGGCCACGTGTTACTTAGACTGAAGTGTAAATGCAGTATATATATATATTTCTTCCTAAACGGCTGGACCCATTTTAATGAAATTTTTTGTGTCTTCAGGAGGATTCGAGATTGGTTTAGATTTACAATTGGACCCGGTGGATGGCGCTGCGATAGGGTTAAAGGAATAATGGCCGATTTTAATGAATTTTTTTGTGTATCTTCACGTGGACTCGAGAATGGTTTAGATTTACAATTGGACCCGGTAGATGGCGCTGCGATAGGCATAGATAGGAAAATTTACTAATGCAGACGAAGTTGCACGGGACAGCTAGTTTTATATATATTTTGTTGGCGTAAACCTTTTTTTATTTGGCGTATTACGTAATGTAGTAGAAAATAAAAAAAAAATCCAGTTCAAATTCAGTTTTTATCCCACTAAAACTATTTATCATTGTTTTGTCACTTCAGCAGCTTCTTCGAATCGTACGAATAAAACATGTAGTACAAAATGCTTGCCTACCTTATGCAGAGCGTCGCCATTAGTGCGCACGCGCTGCGGGAACATGCGCAGCGCGACGCAGTGGCGCGCCCACGCCGACACCACGGAGCTCGCCACCAGGCGCTGGAGCGCACTGCCCGAGCGGAGGTATGCTATCATCACCTAGAATAGCGAGGCGATGAGCGATTATTCTAACACTAATTTAATCAAAATTAGATTAATCAATAAACTGATACATGTAAAATATTCCAAAATTCACGTTACTACGTTCGCGAAATTTTGTTAAAAAGGGGTACAAAGAATTCTCTTCACATATTTATATAATGATAAATGCGAAAGTGAGTTTATTTCCTTAAATACTACTACCGATCATCATGAAGTATTGCATACGCGTTGTCATAGGTACAAAAAAAGATATAGAGTACCTTTAATCCAGTAGTAAAGAACTTTTTCTGTGCGATACTTGGATTGATTGACAAAATCTAGAAGCCGCGGGCAATAGCTAGTATGATCTAAAATTATTTATGTGTGTGTATGTTTTATTATTAAGCTTTTTTTTCCTTATGACTCACAGTTAATTGTAAGTTTCCAGGAAAAGAAAAATAAAAGTGCGAGTAACACGTGCACCCTGAGAGAACTATTGTCTCGTGACTGCAAACGCCAACCATATTCAATACGTCATTAACCAATGAACATGCTGACGGCTGTCAGTTGGTATCATACTTTAATTACATTGAATATTGTCAGTTAATCGGTTAATGACGTATTCAAATGCGATGCGAATGTTTTAAGGCAAAAATAAAATAAAGGTAACTTTATTTTTTTGATTTTTCTTTTCAAGTTTCTTTTTAATAGAATATTATTTTTTCATAAAGTAAGGGTCTAGCAATAAAATAAAAGCAGTTCCGCAGTTCAGCAATCTTTTGCGTTAAGACAAGGGAACTATCTACAACTACGGTGGACACAAAGTCAGTACTGGGGTAAGCCACGTCCATCGCAGTAAATGCTGAGAGTCCACCTTTTTGTAAGGTAACCCTTGTCAATATCATATATGCCTCTACAATATGTATGTTAGACAATAAATTAAGTAAAATATATTTTTTTAACCTAGTTATTTACTAAATATGGTCGGTTGCTACGTCATCACACCACGTCATACGACACTACAGATTATGTCACCATCAGCTTTGATCAAGTATGAAAATCAGTCTTTTAGCCTTATATTAGTATACCTAAGTATTTTTTTTATGTTTAAGTTGTATGCCTTGTCTTAAGAAATAAACTTATTTTCTTTATTTTTTCTTTCTAGACAAGCCATAATAATAGATAAAGTGTGACCTACCTTAACATAACAGTCTATAGGGCTCTCATCTTCAGTTTTGTACTCTATACCAGGTGCAGGTTGGACCAGGTAACATGACAGGTAACCTGAAATTAAAAACACGATTTTTTTTTATTTTAAAAACAACTTCCAGTTTCCACAACATTTCTTTTTTATATCAATAAAATGCAATAATGTACAATTTTGGTCGCATGTCAGCACGCCGTTAGAAAATATTCTCTAAATGGTGCACGTGCAGCCTTATATTTGCCTAATTAAAACACGCGTGAGCTCTGTGTACGAGCGGTTCACATTACACTGACGGCGCGAGCGTGGCAAAATTATCCGGAAATTTAGGCACGACTGCTTTTGGTAACATGGGCTACGGTACCTAATATATCTGCGGCGAGACACCTCGCCCTCGGGACATTCCTATCGCGAAGGGAGCTTTGCTGCGACTCGGAGCCGCCAATGTACCACTTCTGGCTCGGCCGCAGCTCGGGAGGCACGCTAAGGCTGTCCAGGGATTGAGAATTCGTGCGGGTACGACGCTCCTGGAACAATACAAAAATCTTAATGGATCGTATGTCGTCATCGAGCTTATGTACAAAGCTTAGGATTACTAAAGAAGTACAATAATACTCAAGAATTATGAATGTGTATCTCTTTTGATCTGATTTTTGTTTTTTCAAGACAATAAACACTAGGACATTATCCCTGTGTCTAGTGTGCGAATACAAAAATTCAAAGTATATATTATAACTATGGCTTTTAGCATTATAAAGCTCACCTTCGACGGTGCGTGCAGCAGCAGCACGGGGTCGACGCACAGGCGGGCGGGCTGCATGGCCAGGCACAGCCACGTCGCGAGCATGGGACACGCCGCGAGGAGTATCACTCCTAACGACGCGTACTTTAGGAAGTTTTCCCAGACCTTTCAAAGATTTAATTAAATGTTAAAAAAGTTTCTGTGTAATTAATAATTAGCCCATAGTAAGGTTCCAGTAAAATTAAAATAGATATTCGAGTGAATTAAATATTATATACATATAAAACATGTGCAACCTGAATTACTATCAGAGGGAATTTACTTCTTTATTTGTAACTGACAACAAGGTAATTCTTTAGCACTATTCACACATGGTGCCCTACACGCACACACACACACACACACACATACACGCATGGTACACGCACAGAATAAATAATAGTACAGGCACAGAAGTCTCACTCCGCCAAATCAGATAAATAAATAGCGACTCTTGTTCAAACACAATAAAGTCGCAATTCAGATCGCACGGCGCCAATTACCTACAACTATATTCACCTAGAAGTTGTCTCTCTTTCTATAGCGTAACTCTTATCAGTTCTGACAATGCCGCGACGTTAGGGTTGTCTTTTTTTGAACGTTTAATTAATCTGAATATTTAATTACTAGTATGTTAAGTGTTTATTACTCTGTTTTTGTGAACAAATAAACCTAGGCTAGATACTAATAACTGGATAATTTAAATACGAACGGCTGACGCGACTCAGCGCGTGAGTGAGCATCGCGGCACGAATTTTCACACGATTAGTCGAACTCACCGTGTACTTTGTAGCTTTATACCTATACTGCGGAGGAGGCCTGGCCTGCCCGTGGCAGTTTTACTACTGACTAGTTAATATTAGGCAGGCAGTATATTTACTGCTTTTGACACCATATTCCTTACAGTAAATGTAAATATAAAAAGGCAATACAGAGGCTTACCTGTACAGCGACTTCTTGAATTTCATGAACATGTTCAAATAACACTCTCTGATAGATATGTCTCATTGCCTCCTGAAGCAACTCCGGCGTCCAATCCAAGTACTGCTCACTAGCCACATTAGTATTTATATTAGTGTTACCATTACTGTCTGTTTGTCCATTGTTTTTAACATTTTTGTGCGTGACTAGAGGTCTGGTTAAAGTGCGTAATGTTTGTAAAGTTGCTTTTCGAACGGAGCTTGTTGAGTGATCCAAGTATGGCCATAGCCGAGGGAGTACATCAGCTAAGTCAATGGGACTGTGAACAAACAGTACACAAGAATTATTAATTGCCGTAGATTGCAAATAAGCCACGAGTTTACCATATGGTAAATGGAAACTGAGAGGTCAAATGGCATGGTTACGTCTGTTTTTATTTTGTTTAGAGAATTTATAAGCTTCTTAAGCCTACTTAAGCCAGTGTGTAACAGCCGGTCCAACATTTGGTCCTTCGAACCGATCATGATCACGGGTCGATTTATTGCAAGTGAGGGTCAATGAAGGCGATAAACTCAATCGAAGGATATACTTAATATTTTAAGTATACGTACTGAAGTAGGCTGGCAGGTTCAGGTAAAGCCATCAACGCAGCCAAAAGCGCCATGTATGAATTAGCTGGAGCTGCCAGCTCGTCCTGATCTCGTAACAATCTCCACAATCTTGCTACCACATCCCGGACGCATCCGGCTCTAGCCCTGGCTAAAGCTCCTGCTGCAGGGGCCAGGGCACCCGCTGCGACGGCGGATACATCTTCGGCAACATCCCCGAGACCACCCATTAGATGTTCTAAGGCACCGCTTTCACACGCTACCTCCTGCACCACCAAAGAAAAGATGAGAATCAGAAAATTAATTAATACAAAAAGTTCGTTTTATTTTTTGTTGTTGTTAAGGGTACAATAAATTAAAGTATTGGTGCGTATGGTATTCTCCACCGTAGAGGGCTCTAGTGGAATTTATATTGAAAGTATTGGTAAAAGAGAGGATCCACGTAGCTAATGCTTATTTATTTTCTGTATAAATCTCGCTAAGGTAAACCTTTTGTCACTAGTACATAAGTGAAGAATTTAAGTTACATAATATATATGGCAAGTATGCAAGTGAAGTAACAGAGTGATAATTTTGACGTCTACATGTATCGTCATTCATTCTCCAGTGTTAATGATTATAGACAATATTTTCAGAGACATACTAACCTGTCTCGCAGCGAGAAGGTATTTAAAGCCAAGTAACGCTCCGTGCCTCGCTTCCCACTGTCGATGGGTAGACAAGGAAGCCAAGAGCTCCGCCACCTTACGTACTCGCTCAGTAGCTAGCTGCGCGAGCGAAACTCCTAACGTTTGTGCACATGTTTCTCGAACTGGGGCGACCACCTGCAAGATAATTAACAATAAATATTCCCCTATCCATCAAAAATAAAAATTGGTTGTCTGTAAAGTCGGTTTACGGACGATAATTTTACGTGATAACATCATAAGAAAACAGAGGAAGAGAGATAGATGCGTCACAAGCCGAACGCTTAGGTCGATCGTGCCTCTCTATCGCTTGTACCGCGCTCTCGCTTGCACGCTCGGCTCAGGCGGAACGTGACAATGAGTCATGCTTTTTCGTGCGTGCAGCCGACGTTCATCGATTTATAAGACGTCATCACGTTCAAAAAAAAATGATGAACGTTACATTTTAAATCAGACCTTATTTTCATTTCCGTTTTATAAGATTATTTGCCTCACGGAAAGAAGCTTTAGGATTTCCTGGAAAGTTTAGAGGTACAGTGACTAAGTAAATTAAAATATTTCAGCGACTTTCGTTGGCAAACTTATTATTTTTTAATTTTTATAAAACTTAATGCACAATTTGTACAAAGGCGGACTTAATGCCCAGGGCATTCTCTATCAGTCAACCTTGGGGTGATGTAGAAATATTATACGGTAGATGCAAAAATAAAATTTACCATTTGTAGTTATTTATTACACTTAGATAATCAAAACAAATTAGATATACATATTACATTAAATAAATACTATTACTTACATAAATAGCTTGCTATACGTCATTACTACATAAAAATATAAAATACAATTGAATATACACATGTGACAGCAACTCTCTAGACGTTTGAAGAGCTTACATACAACAAGAGAACAGTTAAACTACCCTAGATTTGCAAGAGATTGTTATTGGGTTTTTTCTGGTAGGAAATTCTCAGTACCTAGCAGCACGGACTTGAAAACTAGTAGGAGACAATACTATAAGGGGCTATGGGACTACAGGCAGAAAAAAATCTGCTGGTGAATACACTGCCTTACTCTTGGGGAATATACATCCGTGTGTACATAACATTGAATGCTATATTGATATGCGATTGAATTTAACTATGCTTGTTCTACTTAGTTTACTATCACCCACTAAATATCATGATTTCGTGTATAACAATAAAATAGGTACTATGCTTTTAACATCCGTCACGTTTACTTTCACGTTTGTTTTTTTCGGTCAATTTACTGCGATCCGAAAAGCCAATTAGATTAGCTATCGGAGTAACTACCCAGTAAAATAATTGGTCAGCATAGATTACAATCATTGGACGGATATAGTTAAAAAAAAACCATAGTTACTAATCGTTAGTCTATCTCATACCAGATCATACTTTCACACCGAGGTCGCAAACCCTATCACTGTTTCCGCTGAGACCGAGTAGGTAGATGACAGTTATAGCAAAAACCGGTAACTATTTAGAACTCTCACTGCATCAATAAAGAAAATTTGTAGTAAGCAAACAAGAGATAAAATATTGTTCTTTGAAAATATTTTTAGAAAATGTAATTAGCTCTGATAATATACTGAAATATGATGCTCATGAAAGACACAGAAGTTGACATCATAATAACTTAATACACTACCGATACTCGTGTAACCTTAATAAAAAAAAATCATTGATGCATAATTACCTGATCTGACACGAAGTCCCCGAAGCGATCTAATGCCAAGACACAGAGCAAACGAAGTGCCATGTCTTCCAACCATTCTTGGTGTGCTTGCTCCATCTGGGGATAAATGTTCAATATGTACATGTAGTGGCCAAATCTTAAAATTGATCACTTCATAAAATATTCGTATTTCATGAAATGGTCTGGCCAGGTTAATGGGAGAGAGAATGGGATAAATAATTACTATCAGCGTTTGACGATATGAACAGCTTAACTTTATATGTTGGAGAGCCATGCTTCGGCACGTATGGGCCGGCTCGACTCCGCTCGATACCACGGCCTCACAAAAAAACCGGCCGTGAAGCAATGCTTGCATTGCATTTCGCCGCGTGAGTGAGGTTACCGGAGGCCCTAACCCTTCCCTCTCCCCCCTCTTCCCATTCTTCCCCCCCTCCCCCTCTTCTCCTACTCCCACCTTAAAGGGTGGCAACGCACTTGTGACTGTCGAGTTGCAGGTACCCATGGGTGGCGGTAGTCATTTACCATCAGGTGACCCGTCTGCTCGTTTGACCCCTATAACATAAAAAAAAAAAACGAATGACTGATTAGTGATCATATCACAAAATAGTTACATTTTCCACAGTTAGAGGCGCTAATATCGTTTTGTTTTTGTAAAGCATCATGGCGACAAACAATTATCCGGTTTTAAAAGTGAATAATATGTCCTATTATAACATTAAGGTGCAGTGAAATGTTACAACTTAAAAAAGCAATATATCCGTTCCTTCTTAGTTTAGAATTTTTATTAATACAAAGGTGTATCAGGATTTTTAATGGGTTTTTCTGATAGGATATACTTAGTCCTAGCACGAGTCTGGAAATGTACTGGCATGTGTGGTATGATGACCAGAAATATACTAAGATGTTATGAAGAAATATATTAAGTGTGTGACCTCTGTTTACAGCTTCGATGGTATTAAATAGGTATATTTATTGGCAGGTTTAAGCGGTGACACATATTTGATTTATTACATCTCTTGTACTGTTTGTTAGGGTTCCTACCCACTTAAAAATTGTTCATTTTCGATCGATGGATCACATTATGAACTACTTAATTATATTTATTATAACTATATACCCGATAACAGCAGTGGAAGTTTGCTTTTGGAGTCACCACTATAATCGTAACAGTACTTACCTCTTGCGTAGTCATGAAGGCGTCATGTCCGGCTGAGCTCACGATCTTGGCGCGCAACAGTTCTCTCAACGCGCTTGCGGCGCCGTGTCGCGATTCCCACGCTGCACTGAATAACTGGGCCTGTAGGGCTCCAACCCAGGCTTCGAGTGGCCATCGGGTGCACTCGCCCCAGGATCCGGAACAATCGGGTACTGGAGCGCTAGTTTCGACTGAACAAAAAAGAAATTAAGATTTTTTTGATGATTGATGATTTTTATGCTATGACCTACGGTACCGAAACGTGGACGCTAAACGGTAGCCCTACCGTTTAGCGTCCACGTCTCGGTACCGTCCACAAACTAAAAGTTATGCAGCGAGCTACGCTTGGAGTCTATTTGCAGGATAAAATTCGTAATGAGGTCATTCGACAAAGAACTAAAGTTAAAGACATAGCTCGCAGAATAAGCGAAATTTTTACCAGATACTAAGGTCTATAGTCCCTATTAGGTGTATAAAAATCAAGGTCCTGAGTCAACACGATAAAAAGATATGGGCAAACTTAGATTTTCGCGAAAACTTGTAAGTACCAAATTTACCTTAATTTTCAACTTTTTTTTTTTCGGAATTTTCCCTTCACTTGTGCTGTAAGACCTTGCTTTGAACCAAAATTGACAATTCTAGGTCAACCGGAAGTACCCTATAGGTTTTGGGTCGAAAACCTATAGGGTATTTGCCATTTGCACAAGTGAAGGAAAAATCCGAATTTCCGAAAAAATCCGAATTAATTTGTTGTACTTATATATATTAACATACTTATATTTTGCGGTTTGATTGTTCACTTTGTCGTACATCGCAACCGCAATGTTTGTCTTTCGAAAAAGACGGGAAAAAGTCTTTGAGAATTGATTCCCGAGATAGACGTACTTATGCAAGTTTGTTTGCTTACGGAACCCTCGTTGCGCGAGTCCGACTCGCACGTGTCCGGTTTTTTTTTCTATTCCACTTAATTTGAACAAGCGGAAAAATCCTTCTTATATTAGAATCACGAATATCACGAATTGTCAAGTAGATGTGACAGTGAAAACTGGGTCAACGGATCATGCTTGGGCCATTTAGATCTTATTGGACGCGTCACTATTCGAAGATAAAGTATGGTAGGAACATACAAGCAGAGACTACATACATACAATAATGTATTTACTCTTTTTGCGGGGTTAAAAACTAGTCTTCTCAGTTTTTTGTATGAGACTAAATAAAAAATATATACACAATTACTTATTAATTAGCAAAGAATATAATAAGAGTTAGTTGTGTCGGTTTTTATCTCAAGGCCCTTGGAATTAATTGTTTTAAATTTATTTTGTTTGACAAGTAAAATAAATATTCCGTACCTATGTGAATCATTATTCGTTGTCCTTGAACATTACATTCAACACATTAATGTTATACAATATTGTATCTTCATACGAGTAAATGCGGCTTAATTTTAATCGTAACTGCATGTGTAGGTAAATTGTTTTAGTACTGGAGAGAGCCAATTAGACAAATAGGTCTTTCAATCAATTTTGGAGGGAATGACGAATACCGCGTCACGCAATGACCGATTGCAAGGAACCCCCTTGTTTAAAAGACTTAGTTACGTGGGTCACATATTACTAATATACTTGTTATATTTATAGTACATAGGTACGTTTGTGTTAGAAGTGGGTTCACATCAGTAGTGACTTGTAAAGCTAGATGGAATTTGAACTCGTGACCACTTGCAAGTCCATTGTATTAAATTAAGTATACATAGAGCATTGTAAGTGTAGAATACGTGAATCTGTGACATTAGTAAATTGTGATAATGCTTAGCTGTAAACATTTTTCGTTATATGCCTACCTAACCTTACTATTTCAAACGTTCTTATGCTAAGGGTATGTATATATGCTTAATATCTGTTCTGTGTAAGTCTTAGTTCACATTAATATGACTTTTTCCTGATCTCATGTCTTTACTATGTATCCCTTTTCTACAGAAGCAAATGCCTAAATTGTAAATTAATAGACCCCTTATGATCATTAATCACCGGTCACTGAACGCAATTAAAAAGTACAGAAAAACGAGGTTCTAAAATGATTCCTCAATTGCATTCGCCAAACAATACAAACAATATAATAGGTACTTTGTTCATGATCAAAGGCGTGGTCGTTTTAATTATAGACCACGTGCAACATTCCCCATTACTTAATTGGCTGCTCCCGTTACTTGTTTAAAAGTGGAACGTTCTAGAAATTATTTCGTATTGAGTTGATTACGATGGCACGCCCAAGCCGGTCCATAAAATTACGAAGGTGTGTTACCTTCGTAATTTTATGGAAAGTGGTTTTCGGGTCCCTTAACAGTATGTACAAACACCTCTGTGTGTGTTTACAGAATCTACAATATTTTAGCCCTAAATAACATTTTAGTGTTCTATAAAAGAAAACGTGGTGGAGGAGGATCCTGCTTCTTGGGCGCCTAACATTTTCAACAAGAACAACAAGACAGCTGGTAGACAATGACTGACATACCAATCTGCAGTAACAGTTTTTTTATCGTCTAGAATGGTTGTTGCGAAATGACCCGTTCGTACAAAGAATGAGGCAATCATCTTTTTCCTTTGACTTCTGCCCTTCTTTACATTTTCCGGCAAATCTTCGAATGGAAACATCCATTGCGCGGATTACCTTTTGGTTTCGGGTTCGTAACAATATATCCAGCTTTCGTCCGATGTCATACCTGACCTGTGACGATGTCATATACAGTAATACCTCGCTTAACGCGAGGGATGCGTTCCGGACAAAATCGCGCTAAGCGAAATTCGCGTAAAACGAGGTTAAAAAAATAACAAGCAAAATTTATTACAAACCTACTTTTATTGCCTTAAAAGCTTTTAAAAAAATAATGACATCTTAATTTTTGGAGAAATAATGGTCTAACGTCTTTTGTGTAGCATTTTTCTTGCGATCAAGTAACATTTTTTCGTAACAAGCAACACCATTTTCTATACACTGTCGCAGATATAAAACGCGGTTGACATCACTGTCAGAACTTTCCAAAATCTCCAAGCCAGAATATATATTTGAAAGCGCCTCCTGGATTACACCTGACGATAACTTTCTTTCTTCTGACGGTTCTTCTTCTGTTACCGATGTATTTTGCATTTCCATTAATTCTTCGTTACTTAAAGGCGCGCTATCGATGGCTACAAAATCTTCTAGTTCTTCGACTGTAATGCTTCCAAGCTCAGAACCCTCCATCATAACTGCGATATCTTCAACAACCTGTCGTGTCGCATCTTGAATTCGCTGGAATTTTTTCTAGCCGGCGACGACATTTTACGTAAAATGTATGCAAACGAATATAATATTTCAATTAACAGCTCCACAACACAACTGCACAATTACAAACCGTACTCAGAAAGTATGTATGACAAAATGTGTGAAAAAGTTAAGTTAGATATAAAAAAACAGCTGTAGTTTTCGATTACCCACAAAGAAGCAGAAAATAAATGTGTAAACATTGGTAAACATCAACAAAGCTACGACTTTCTATTGGTTAAACGATCATGCCGCACGAGCTAAAGAACCAATCAGTGCGTTTCGCGTAAAGCGAGGTAAATTAGCGCGAATTTTGAAAATCGCGTTATAACGAAATCGCGCTAACCGAGGTCGCGTTAAGCGAGGTATTACTGTACAGCACTAGCTGACCCGCGCAACTTCGTCCGCGTTTGTAAATTTTAAATGAAGAACCGCTTTGATTTTGTGCAAACTTCACATAAACCATCTACTAAATAGTCCGAACAAAGCCTAAACATTTGGTTTGGATAGGTGAGCCCGTTCTTGAGTTATAAAATTACAACGAAAAGTGGCATTGATTTTTATATATATTGATTCGAGTCACCTTCGTCATACTTTTCCAGGATTGAGCAGCACCAATCCAAATGACGGCGTTTTTGATCTTCCGTCAAAATATGAGCTATCCATCTAGTACAAAGCTTTCTAACGCCTTAATGTTCACGTAAGACTTTTTGTACTTGACGCATACCAATGCCTAAAGCTGCCCGAATTTGTTGATATGTCAGCTTCTATCATTAGCCGCACAACACTCACGTTTAACTTCAGTAGTCGCCGTAGAAGGACGCCCTTCTCGAGAATCATCAGTGAGTTTGCTTCAACCACGTTTAAAATCATTAAACGAGTTGTTAAACAGTTAAACGAAATGGGGCTTCGTAATAAAATGCCAATCGAAGTCTATCTTAACATTGTTGTCGAGTAAGACCGCAACGAAAGCCGTAATAAATTATTAAGCGAAAATTTTCTCTAGTCAAATACATTTCAAAAACAAATGACATGAAATCATTAAACATCTACAGATTTACAGATAAAACACTTTGACATTGGTGGAATTCTTGCGCTGATTCTTGCGCGGGATAGAGTCCATAATAAAATAATATATTTATACAGATTTACAAAGACTAGACAAAGAGTTCGTAACTTAAATAAATTTTTCATCGGCTGCTTTTCTTACTTGCAGCTTGTTGTTCGGAAATTAGTAGGTATCAAATACCATAAATAATGACCGTATTACTAATATTCGATATTGAGTTTCATTATTTGTCTTCAAAAATGGTCGAGGTATTTTATAAATGTAGGCATATCTAATTTCATAATACAGTATGTCCCCTACTTAGTATGGTCTCTATACATATATCCCTAAAAATGGAAACAGATTAAGAACCTTATCTTTTTTTTTATTTTAGTACGTACGTCATCTTTTTTTGCATACATTTTTTAAATAAGTATATTAATAAAAAAAAAGTAAAAGGCCTGCGGAGCTTTTACTTTTTTATTTTTTACTTACTTATAACTTATATAATTTTTAATTATTTATGTCCTATTCGTTTTGTTACGCTAGAAGTAAGCAGAAAAGTACTCACAAATAAACTCCTCGGGCTGTTCTAATTTAATCTTCTTCCTGTCAGGTTCAACAGGAGTTGGAGTAGGTGGTGCAGACGGGCCATCCTCACTGCAGTCTCTAGACTTCTGTTTGCTGAAAGCCAGGCGCGCTTTTCGCTTGGCCAGGTTCATCTCCCGAGAGCTTAGAGGTTTTGTTGGTGAAACTATTTCTTGTATCGGTCTCTGTAGAACAGTAATGCGTGTAAGGCCATATTTCATAGCAAGTTACAGTTAGAAACGGTAACACCGTTTAGATAAGACGTATCGTAATTTCTTTTAACTGTGCAAAGTCATCTAGTGACAGCATTATACTACAGCGTTGTGAGACTTCGAATTGTTTTCATATAAAATATAAATTGTTTGATAATAGATTAAAATATCTATGCTATGGTAAAATCAAAAAGTAGAGAAATCTGTTAATAGAAAACTCATACATAGTTACTTAAACCATTAGAAATAACTAATAACCAGAAACGACTTGAAATAACACACTTATTCACAAATGAAGAAACTGATACGCATATTGTTATAAATAACTTCAGTGTCAGCATTTTTTTAGGAAGAGATTCTGTACGTAGTCTACCAGTTTTGCGAATTATTATAGGTGGCAGTACTGTTGGTTAAGATTTTGTTTTTATGAATTTTTCATATGAATCACTATTCACGGTCGGGTCTCACCCCTAAACACGTGCCACGCAGTGCGGGCCGCCTCCGCCGCCCTCCTAGCTACGCCACTGCACAGGCAGTTTCCGTGGAAAATTAAAACCATTGCGTCATCGTTGAAGTCAGAAGTTATAATTAATTTCTTCGACTTTTAACAAATTTCACCACTTACTCTGAATATAGACCGATGTTAGGTAGTTCAACCTTTCTTAATCTTGATTGATTATTGTATTAGTAGTATCATGTTGAGAACCAAGGTCTCCTAATTCCTAACCTTCTGCCCGTAAGGACTGTCATGCAAGTGCTCAAGAAAGGTTAGTCAGAGAACTTTAATGGGAGAGTAATAAATAATTTTAAAGACTACTTTGTGGCACTTGACTGTTTAATAGTTAAACTTTTCAAGTCCCACGTAAATTTAAATGTCCTAAGTAGGTGCTTTACCGTAACCAAATTTCGTTAATACCGTTCCGTAAGGGTTCTTTTTAATACCGTTTACCGATCCATACTATAACCGTATCGACATATGAGCCTTCCATCACCGATACGATAAAAGGCGACAGCACCAAGACAGCAATTTCACGATGACGAATGTTTTGCTGAAGACGGTACATGACGTAATTTTATATGCTCATTTTTGGTGACGGGTTGGAAGATCCTCATGAATGTCGTCGGCCCTTGAAAGGGTCTGTCGAACTATTACTGACTAAAACCACTCCGGTGTTCCCCGTGTACCGAGTATCGGCTCTATCCCATTCTGCCGCAAAAAGTTGTATGCCCTAACATCTATTGTAATATAATACAGATGAAGAGATTTTTTGTTTGATTGCTTGTATGTTTAAACGCACTAGTGTCAGGAATTACTAGTCGAGTTAGAAAACATTTATTATGATAGCCAGATTCATGAGGAATAGTACAGGCTATCGAGCATTAGGCTCGGCCTCTCAGTTAGCCTTAAATATTGACTTGGGGTTCAAGAAAACTTTACTCCTCATAAGAATACAATTATTATTTACTTACTTGAGAAATATTTTACCGGAACAACAAAACTATGGAACGGTTTGCACAAATTTACATGAAAATACACAAATTAACACATACAACTTATGATACATTTCACAAAAGAAAAAATAAATATGTTGTGGGTAATACGAAATAATGTTCGCTCGATACTTTTGTTCAAATACAATTTTACACAGATTATGCGTAACTAGAAATGGCTCACGTTATTGTGTACTTACAAAGTGATCGTTTCAGGTATGATGACGTAATGTTTTAATCACTTTTTGAATTTCGATTTTGTTTATTGTATATACTCTAAAACTTCATTTCTTTTGTTTAGGAACTTAATTTCTTTTATCTTGTCTTTTGGTTTTTTTTTTTTACTGATTCCATAGTTTATTACTGTTGATGATTAATTTATAATTCTGAATTTTCTTCAATTCTGTTTTGGAGGGTTTAACATTTTAGTTTTAGTTATTTTGGCTTCTGTTATAAAATCAATTATTTTTTCGTATGCTATGGTCTTCATCAATTTTGTTCAAAATTTCGGTCACTCTTTGATCATTTTTTTGGACATGTTAGTTCCCGTTCTGTACCCAATAGGTCGAAGTAAAATTGTAGAGAATATATTTGTAAAAATTCAAAAATCATTGTATTACGTACGTACTTTACGTAAATACAATGTTCTACAAAATATTGATCCAAGAGTTCATTTCAAAATATGCCTGTCTCTGATACATTGCCTGCCACTGGTTTTATGTGACAAAAAATTAATGAAAGTTTAGTGATAGTGATTTTCAACATTATTAATGAAACCTTACGAACGAAAGGTACTTCATCATCAAGACAATTTTATGAAGATAAACTTTGCCCTCTATAGCATGTTATTTGGACGCATAGTTTAGGAGATAATGGAAAAATTAACGTAATTCAACACTCGGCTCGGGTCTATGACTATAGTAGTAGTGGTATGATGTAAACTAATTACACAATTATCATTAATTTTTGTTCAAGTTACAGGTAAATAGACAAAGCCTTTAACTTACTCTGGGCGGTTCAGTCTTTGGAACAGTAGGTTTGACAGGACATAAGTCCTCATTGGTATACATAGAGTTGAGATCAACGCCGAGGTTGGCGGCGACGTCGAGTCCCAAACGCGCGTTTAATTGTTGCCGCTGCTTCGCCAATCGCTCCTTGGTTTCTGCATGAAAAGAGCGACTTCAACTAGTTATACAAAGCAACTGGCTCTGCTTACTGACATTAGTAAAGAGTTATGTAGTATCTCTGTAAGTGGATATTGTCTTCAAAATGCAATGCGAGAGAAGATATAGATAGGATTGCCAGAATGCAAGCGACACCGCCGAAGTTTCGAGTATTTTTAGGCACCACTAAAAACTTGATTGAGACCAAATTGCTGATCAAATCAGAAAAATCTTGTTTATGAGTTCAAAAACGAAATGAAATGTAAGGAATTCAAAGACTTACCTGTACCATTGAGTGCTTCTTCGTCGAGATCGTACTCGTGCCCCTCGGATCCCATGAGGTGGGCGCCATTCTGCAGTACGCGCTCTATATCGAATGTCTCGCATCGCAGGCGACCTGTGTCCTCTAGTTCGGTCTTCTCCTCTGGACAACACACAATATTTCTTTCATACATAACTGACCGCTTTATTACAAATGTTGCGGTTATAGAGTAATTGAATTATTAATTGTCGGAGTTACAATCAAGAGGCTTCGGGCTCAAACCAAGGGTTGGTTTAGCCACCAAACAATATGTATCTCCTCCTAAATGCACTTACAGTTTATTTATAAGATGTCAAAAAAAGCACACTATCTGCTTCATGGTAAGCAACAAGGTAAGTTCTAACGAGCAACTTAGTTTACGAATAAACACTTTAAAAAAAAGTTAAACCGACTTAAAAAAGCATTAAGAAAGGGCACTGAAAAGTGAAAAATAATCGATTTCAAACACTTCAAGCTTATAATAGCACCTTAATGCTAATGCATCCATCCGTTCCAGCCGTTGAAATGTTTCTAGGGTATAAAAAATCTGACACACCCGTCTACGTAGGTACTCGTAAAAAATTTAACTTTTAAATTCTTTGGTAGAGTAGTCTGGTAAATAGGTATGACTGACAGGATATGAATACATTAGCGGTTAACAATTATTATTAAAACCTTTTGTTATTGCGAATATATTTTCTTACGTCTAGTTGCGGTATTATTGTTTCTATTTTTATTTTATTAATTACTAGCTGTGCCCGTTGCTTCGTACGCGTGCTCTAAGCTAAAGCTCTAAATATGACGATACTTCCATACAACTTTTCATTCCCACCTTTCAACCCCTTACACCCCTTTTTTCGCATTAAAAAGTAGCCTATGTCCTTTCTCAGGCTCTAGACAATCTGTGTACCAAATTTCATTTAAATCGGTTCAGTAGTTTTGGCGTGAAAGGGCGACAGACAGACAGAGTTACTTTCGCATTTATAATATTAGTAAGGATTAGCATGTACATTGTTTATTGTGTAATAAGGTGTTTTACTAACTTTTAAACTATCACGTTCTATTATATAATCATGCATATATACAGGAATTAACGCGATCACGAAATAGGTATTTTACATACCTACTTACCTCTGAATTTCCTGACGTTTCAACCAGGTTGCACAGGCCGTGGTCACAGGCTGACTTCAGAGTATTATCTATTTCGTGATCGCGTTAATGCCCGTAAATATGCATAATAAGGTTTATGTTTATTACTTTTCTGAGTAATATAAATAAGGATACTTTTGTACTTCAATTTATTATTATCAATATTGATGTATTTAGGTACTGAATGAAAACTTATCTCTGTGTGAATTCTGCTTGAGAGTTGAAAAGACGAGTTTTATAATACGCTTACTCTTCTTAACGGTACTCGTAGAAATGCACACTGGTAAAATTTATCGATTGTGACCTAAATATCTAAGAACAGTTCGAATTAGCACATGCGATAGCCGTGTTCTTATCGGCGTAGGCATAGCTCGTTAATATTTACATAACCCTAGGCTGTAAAATAACAAATATTCAATTAAATACATCCGTTTTGTCGATTGATAAGAAATTAATTTCATAACTGTACAACATGAAAACTGATAATGCTCTTAATTATAAACTGTATGTTAGCTCTTATTCTTACAAAAGCACACCTGTATGTAATGTACCGGGTCAGTTCATGTGTAAGCTATGTCAATTACCAATCTTATAACAAAACCAGTAAGGATTGAACGTTATGCGCCTTGCTACATTTCGCTAATGGATATTTGGTCCACGCTGCACCTGTTGCACATTGAACTTTAGTCGTATTTTTTAGGAAAGTTTTGTAGGGCACTATGTAATGTTTCTACATTAGTGTTATGTATTCCAATATCAATAGTAGGTATAGAAGACAGTGTACCATTACAAAATTGGTGATATTCAAGAAAATACTTTAAAGGTTCTTTGTTTTCACGTACAAAAATGTTGGGCTACGATTAAGGAAAATTGTACTAAGGAGAGTTACTTTAGTTTATATTTTTAGTATGTTATTTTAGTATATTTGGCATAAAAGCTAAAGCTAAAATATTGGCAGTCCTTTACTCAGCACTGGTATTAAGTATTAATAAACTTAAAAAAAATATCTTGTTCAGATTTTTTTAATTATAAGGTAGATGACTCACCATGTCTATTCGTATATATGATCGCTATAATAAGACCTAAATTGCAAATAATACTTCAATATTTCCAGTGATATTATTATTCTGTGAATTTATATGCTCTATGTATTGCATCACTGGTCAAGTGTGTATTGTAAAGAACAACGGAACATGGAAAGATTCATATATACCGCCGAGAACGGGAAGTTATGACAAATACTTGGTAGAAGGCTCACACCGGGTAAGCAGACTTAAATTTTAACTGGTTTTACAAAGGAAACCAATCGCTAGCCAACGTCCGAGCAGTTGGCCCGGCTTAGGTAAACCCAGACGTTGGGTAAGTTGTTAAAAAAAGCCTTAATACTTTTGCAACCAATTAATTCTTATTAAACTTATTGATAGTTTCAGGTTAGTTCATTTGTGTGTCTATGTGGTGGGATAAGCCCAAAAATAAACTTAGTTCTAACTAAGGTCAGGGCTACACCACTCACTCAAGGTTGTCTTTTAGACACGAGAACCTACCGGTTAGCGTGCCACCGGATAAATTTACAAGTGGCTGAGGCAAAATTATTTCATTATTTCTAGTGCTTCTTTTATAATCATCATCTTTGTACAACCCTAGAGTGTTTGCTACTGCACGACACGCACACACACGACCGTCGCATGGTGGGCGTTCTAAACTTTCGATAAATGTGCAAGATATCATTTTGTATTTTTTATGGTATAGCAGGCAAACGAGCAAACGGGTCACCTCATGGTAAATGACTACCGCCGCCCATGGGCACCTGCAACTCAAGAGTCACAAGTACGTTGCCGCCTTTAAAGTAAGAGTAGAAGAAAGGTGAAAGAGGGGGAGAGGGGGGAGGAGAGGGGGGAGGAGAGGAGGGGAGGGACAGGTTAGGGCCTCCGGTAACCTCACTCACTCAGCGAAAAGCAATGCAAACATTGATTCACTGCCGGTTTTCTGTGAGGCCGTGTATTATTCGTGTCGAGCCGGCCCATACGTACCGATGCATAGCTCTCCCACCATTCAATTGGTTGCAGTTAATGCCAGGTTATTATTTAAATTTTGTAGGCTATTATGGCGTAGGTATTTTCGCTTTTCTATGGGAGTGATGTATCTGTTACGAAGTAACTATTATCTTATCTTTGCTCAGGTATCGTTAGCGCGTTAACCTTGCTCTCCCTTTATTACTAGAACCCTAATGTTTTGATTTCAATACAATAACAAGCCTTCAATAATTCAATTTAGGTTACACTGTTAAACAATGCATTTACCCTCATAATATACTTATACCGTTAGCTTAGCAACCAAGGCCAACATGATAAATGCGAGGAACGAGGAAGGAATGTTTTAACTTTTACTAAGTCAATATTGCATTGAGTAAGTTCAACAACATAATAAATAAGAGCGACTATGATTATAGTTTATGTAGAGTAGGGGTGTTGCAGATGCATATTTTTTCACGTCCGCGGATGCGGATGCGGAGGCGGATATTTGAAGGCTAACATCCGTGGATGCGGATCTTAGGATATTTTATTAGAACATCTGCTCGCCACTCCGCTCACGCTAACGATCCCACAGAAACCTGGGACTAAGTCTGCTATTTCAATTGTGTCACAATGGTCTCACAATGACTTCATTTTGACAATTGTGTTATTATCAAACTGTCAAAATCAAGTAATTGAAAAACAGGAAGGCCGAAATAGGTTGAAGGCGGTCCTTGCTACACGAAGGAAAATAACGTTTTCGAAAAAAAACGTTTCGTTTTCGTGTTCTTAAACTCGAAGCAGGCAATGATATGATATGATAATGATATGAACAAAGCAGGCTCACCTAGATTTTTGTCTTCTCACCGCCTCGCCGTCGAGATACCACCTTCAGTTCTTGTTTCACGCAACAAGATTTCGGATGACGAAGGTATATATAGGTAGGTACTATATAGTTCACTTTTCTAAATTTGACGGTATGCAGATAGTGCGGGCGCCAGAGCATTATAGGGTGGTGGTCTTTTAGAACAATACGATACTTGGCTTAAAATTTGAAGAAAAATACGTAGAATAACATCCTAAAGTGTCTACTTCGACAGAGATACGCGTCATTGTTTATAATTGTTATTCCATTCATTATTTTTCCATCCTAAGGTTGCCTGGAAGAAATTGCTTTTAGCGATAAGGCCGCCTTTTGTACATATCAATTTTTGTAAACAATATTTACTGGTGTACAATAAAGTTTATTCTATTCTAGATTTCAATTTATTTTACTACTTATCTTCAAAGTTATATTGTGGTTATTGTATTGTGTCGCTCGGGTAAAGTATGAAAAGAAGTTGTTATAAATACAGAGTAAACAAACACACTTTATCAGACATGTAATAAAACCGAACGGCATTTATGTTCAGTTGTCGTCACGACAATACAGTGGATTTTTAGGGTTCCGTACCTCGAAAGGAAAAAACGGAACCCTTATAGGATCACTTTGTTATCCGTCCGTCCGAACGTCTGTCTGTCAGTCAATACCCTTTTTTCAGGAACGCGTGGAGGTATCAAACTGGTATTTATATCAAATATTCAGGTCTACTGTCCCTTGGAGCTGTGAAAAAAACAAACTTCTAAGCCAACACAATCAAAAGATACAGCCATTTGTGCCGCACATTTTCGACACTCGCAAGGGAATCAAAACCTACAGAGTACTTCCCGTGAACTCAGAATCTTGAAATTTGGGTTTAAATTTAGGTACAGATTAAGGAAAAATTACGAAAACCGTAAATTTTTAGATACATCATATAATAAAAATGTTTTACGGAACCCTCGGTGCGCAAGTCCGACTCGCACTTGGCTGTTTTTTTTGTAACTAAGTTAAATGCTTGATTGTCTGTTTGTTTGTTAACGCACACGTGACTAAAATGGTTTTGCGAGTACCGATAAGCCTTAGGGCGCGTACACGCAGCAACCGCTTTCTCACCATGTCCGGACAGCCACCGCGCAGTGCCCGGTCAGCTGCTAGGGCTTCCAACAACGCATGCTACAGTCCACACATTCTACATAAGTGAACATAGGTAAATGTTATTTTAATCATTATTATTACCATGTGGAAATACAACATTTTTCAATTTACAATTACAATTAAATTATAATACTATAATTTTATTAAAATAATACATATTATTATCTCGTTCCAGGCCTGCAAAGCTTTGCGTTTGTCTTTGTATATATTTTAAGTTTTGTCTCAAGATAAAGGCTCGTCTATTAAGAGCTATATCACAAAATATGCGTTTTTACGCACGGCGACGACTCGGTCGGACTCACAGGTTCACGACACTGTGTTGCCCCAGTGACTAAGCAATCTTGATCCTTTTTCTACTATTGAATTATTTGTTTTACTTTCTTTCTTAAAATATTGTTAATAATGCGTAATGTTGCTGCCACTAGCTATGCGCCTGCGGTTTTGCTCGTCTAGATTATGATAGTATATAGATTTATTTATTTTTAAAAACATTAAGTAGGTGGGTATTTTAAATAAAATTATTTCAATAATAGGAATTTGGTTTAAATTAATCAAAACTCCATACACACAGGGACATATTTAGAGAAACGCAAAAAAAGTTTAGATTACCAAAAATTTATTATGTTTTTATTAAAGAAGACTTAGTTAAATTAACTTTCTTAAGTAAAGAAACTTAAAATTCAGTGAAAAAAAACAAATTACTGACAGTTATTTCTTATTGACGTAATGTGAGGAAACGGAAAACTCTCAACTTATCATATTGAATACCTTATACTATTTTTTATTGAAAACTTTATCAAATGGCTGATTTCTTCTGTAATAATAAATAGACAGGCGGATATTATGTTGCCAAATATTTAAAAGTATTTACCATCATTTTAAAATATGTACTTATAAACTTTTTCAAAGATTCAAGAATATAATTGAATGAATCAGACGCGAAAAAAATTAAAAACCGTCAAAGAAAGAATCTAAACCTCCACAAGTCGTTAAAATTTCACAATTAATCGTAAAAACTTATCATAAACTGAAATTATAATACATGGATATAAATTGGATTTTCATTACATGGTGTGTAGATTAAATCTCAAACAAATAAATCTGAAGATATCGAATTAGTTTAACTATAGTCGTCAATAAAACTGTGGCATTTGCATAGCATAGAACCCAAAATCGCAATAACCTTTGGCAGAACACGCCAACGCGCCGAATCCGCGCGCGTCTGTACGGGCCCTTGTTATTATTATCAAGAGCAGGGGGGGCAAACAATGATGTCAATTCGATTTCGAATAAATGAAATAAATGAGAGCAAATGACAATATTCTGAAATATTTTTACTTGGTATATTTCCTCGAGTTTGTCAAGTCGTAAAGTCAAGATTGTTATGTCAATGAGTTGTTGGTGTTTTGCGAATATTTTATATAAAAAATGTCGGGATCAAGGAAAATGGTAACTATTTTTATGGTAACATGAATCTAAAATGATCTTGAAGTAATATATAATCAAGACGATATTGGTTCAATGTAAATTTGGACTCAGCCGCTTTAAGTTTTCTGTTGATTCTGTTGACAACTACAACGTACAAATTCAAATGTTTTAAATAGTTCTATTTAAATTATACTTGTAATAGCTCTAGTTATCTATTCAAAATTCTACTTTTACGCTTAACACTGTTTAATCTTAATTATAGGTTATAATGACATAGCACTGTGGAAAAAGATATGTATACGACCTTAAAGTTTACTCAAATGTGTTGGTTCTGTCTGTGTGCAGTCACCGGAGGGTACGACGTGCCTTGAAATGCAGGATACGGAATTTCGAATTCGAACTTCTTCGCTTCACTTCTGATTACATTCGTTCAATTGTCTTGGAACCCTTTATCTGAGATTCGCCGAGTGTTATGCTCGGTATTTTTGTGGACCACTGTTGTAGATCATGGCCTATGGGAGTTCGACCAGCGGGAGCGTTGTAGGGCTTTGTCCTATTAAAAAGATACTAACCATGACTTCTTTAAAAACAAGCGCCAATGTTAAAAAAATATGAATAAATATAAACTTGTATGATAAAATACAATAAAAATAATTAGAACCACGGAAATCTATATATTAATACGTGAAGCGTAAACTTTGGATCCCATTTTACGAAAATTGGGCGGACGGAGGAGTATGAAATTTCGCACACTTATAGTTTATACAGAGAAGAAGTGACGAATGCTAAAATTTTTGAACAATATTTGCTACAAAGTTTAAAAAAAAGCAAAAACGGGTACATACAGGTATGAGTGTCCAGTATATATTTTGACCTGTCATGGTACAAAAGTCTATACAATGACAGGTCAAGTAATATTGGCCAATGAAATAAACCATGGTCGAAATTCGACCACCACGCGATCTCTAGTATTAATAATAGCTTGACACATCTCACACACGGCCGTCTGATACCAAACTAGGCAGAGCCTGTACTATGATAACCAAGCTGCTGATAAACATACTATATTACTAAATACATACATATTATAGATAAATTACACATAATTACATTTACTAACTACATTTATTTACAATTACATTACAGTAAATATATGTCTATTATAATATCATCAACAAAAAGTATGATGTTGATTTCTTGTTTGTACAAATCTATAAAACATAAAATTATTATCAAACCAGTTTATATTATAGGATGTTTTGAAAACGTATTGGTCTCGCAAACAACAAGAAAATATAATTAGCAGTTATTATTGTTTTTAGTATATAAACATATTGCGCTAGTGTTGTAGTGTTGTGTAAAGAAACCAGTCCAAAGTATTAATTAAGAAACCGGACAAGTGCGAGTCTGACTCGTGCACCGAGTGTTCCGTGAGCAAACAAACTTGTACGTAGATAGTACATCCATCTCGAAAATCAATTCTCGAAGATTGTTGCCCGTCTTTTCCGAATGACAAACTTAACTTTGCGGTTGCGATATATGACGAAGTCAACTTTCCAACCGCAAAATGTACATTTTTAGTCAGAAAAACAATTTTTTATATGATATAATAACAAATTAACGACTTTCGGATATTTTCCTTTACTTGTGCCGTCAGACCTTGCTTCTTACAAAATTTCATAATTCAGTAATGGCCGTATTTTTTTATTGCATTGACTTAGAAGCTTGATTTTTTTACAGCTTCAAGGGACCACTGACAATTTAGTATTTGATGATAATTTCAACTTGAGGCCTCCACGGGTTCCTGAGGAAAAGGATGTTGAAAGACATACAGACAGGTGTAACAACAAATTAAAGACTTTCGGATTTTTTCCTTTGCTTGTGCTGTAAGATCTTGCTTTTTACCAAAATTTCATGATTCTAGGTCAATGGGAAGTAATCTATAGGTTTTAATTTACCTACGAAATGTTCAAATTTGGTTAAATCTAAGGCTTAAGTAAGTGCCCATGTCTTTTCATAGCGTTGACTTAGAAGCTTGATTTTTTTACAGCTTCAAGGGACCGCAGACTTAGGTATTTGGTATTAATTTCAACTTGATGCGTCCACGGGGTCCTGAGAAGAAAGGTCTAGACAGATAGACAGACAGACGGACAACAAAGTGATCCTATAAGGGTTCCTTTTTTCCTTTTACCCTAAAAACTTGACAATGTAATCTTTCAACCAATGTTAAACTTGCATCAATTTTACCGAATATATTCAGCATCAAAACCAAATAGTACAAGCAAATACGAATATTTGAAATTTACTTAATATATGTATACCAAATAGTTAACAAACATTCGATGCCTCTATTTTTTTTAATCTCCAAGGTAGAGGCAAAAACTACATGACGCAGAGGAAAATATACTAGGTTTTGACCCCGGATGGAAAGTACAAAGTCGCAGGTAACGTCTTGTATGTAATGAAATAAAAAAAAACTAGTTACAGAATACATAATTAATTGGATAAAAACACGCTTTAATGGCGTACCGAATTAAAATGTAAAAGAGTTCCACGATCCACCTGGCTCCATCATTAGACCATCGTTAGGGGTCGTGCATTAATCACGTGAGGTTTTTAGCAACTTTTAACCCCCACGTCCCCCTGGTGATACGTGGTGAGGTTTTAGACTAACACCTCCCCACTCCCCTCCAACCCACGTGTATTTTTTAGTTCAAAATATATTAAATAATATCTTTTAAATACAGATATAATAGCGCATTCTACGAAAAAGAAAATACACGTGATATCGCACTGCACCCCCCCCCCCCCTTTTCGAGCCTTATGTGATTAATGGACAATCCCTTACCAAGTCCAATTTGTTTGGACTAGTCAAAACGAATTGATAATTTAATTCCAATTTCAATTTAAATAATATTATTTTTTGTGATTAAGTTGGCACAACTGTTTTCTTTATTGGCGCGAAATTTCAAGAGTGTTTTGCGATTTTTATAATGGATGAAAACATCGAACAAAGAGTTTGTCTCAAATTTTGCATTGCAAATGGAATTTCATGTTCAGTCGCTGAAAATATTACAGAAAGTATACAGTGAATGGACTTTATCAAAAACTCGTGCATATGAGTGGTACAGTGCATTCATAAAAATCTTTTTAACAAAAAATTAAACCGACGAAAAGAACTAAAAAGCAAAAAATAAATAACTATAAAATTTTTATAATCTTATTTTGAGTCGGCGCCAAACAACCAACTGTACGTAGATATAATTAATCATTTTATTATTTGGCGCCGACTATCTAACAAAAAAGGAATAATCAAAATCGGTTCATAAATAACGGAGAGAGGGCTGAACAACCAAAAAAAAAAATAAAAAAATATATATACGGTCGAATTGAGAACCTCCTTTTTTTTCGTCGGTTAAAAAGTGGTCGAGATTTGATGAAAGATTTGCCTGGCTCTGGTCGGCCATCAACGTCTTCAACTGAAGTTAACATTGCTAAAGTGAAGGAAATTGTGATTGAAAATTCTCATTCAAGTTTGAGAGAGATAGCCGCTGAACTTTCTGTGTCTCACGAATCGATTCGTACCATTTTAAACGATCGCTTGGGTATGAAACACGTTGCCGCTCGACTAGTCCCGAAAGATCTGAATTTTCTTAAAAAAATCAATTGCGTAAAAGTCGCTGAAGGACATGCTAGAACGAGTCAATTCCGACCCTAAAACCGTAAAACGCATTGTTACTGGTGGTGAGACATGGGTTTACGAGTTTGACATGCAAACTAATCAACAAGCTTCGGAATGGCGACTTCCAAACTGCACCGAAACCGAAAAACCACGACAAAGTCGATCAAAAGTCAAGGTCACGTTGACTGTTTTCTTTGACTATCGAGGTGTTGTGCACTCGGAATTCTTGCCAGAAGGTCAGACTGTAAATAAAGAATATTATAAATTCGTCAAAAAAGGCGTTGGCGTAAGTGTATTATTTCTGAAGGGGCCTACTTTGAAGGCGATACAATAAATTTGGAAAAATAGTTAACATTTTGTGTTTTATTGACCTTTTCACAGTACTTTCTTGACAGAGTAGTATATATATTTATGGGTGTGGGTGTGCTATCTATAATTTATATGCGTATACTGTAACCCGACCACGGCTTTAGCTTGACAATTTTTGTACACGTCTTGATTTCTGTGGAAATATTTAGGGAGAACTTATATAGCCTATATCACCTATTATTACGAATCTTTCGATATCTCATTCATCAAAATTGGTTAAGTAAATTAGGCACTACGGTGGAACACACGTAAATGCAAACATACATACATACACACATAGACTGCTAAAATCATAACTCTTCGTTTTGACTTTGTGGTAGCCGGGTAAAAATAGAGCTATCTAAGATGTCTATCGGTGATCTAGAAAGAACCCATGGAACAAGCTTATCTTAGTTTGGATCTAGAAATGTTAATAATGCCCCAGAATATTATTATAATTGAAGTGCAAAACAAAATAGTCTTGATTATAATCGAAGGCCAAAAGTGTTCTTCTCGGTATCTACTTACAAATAAATGTAATTCTTTAATATTAGGTACAGTTCAAAGTATTATTAAGAGCTATTTCGACAAAAAGTCACACAAAAGAATTTTTGTTGCGTAATGTTATGTATGGAATTCATTTCACAGACTTAAAACTATGACGACACTGCAATGTTACCAGGTGACATTGTACCTACAATAGATTTTATTTGTTGTGTCTGCTACTGCGAGCCGTTCAAAGCCATATTATTTGTTTAAAATTACAGTACTGATACTTTAACAATACCTTTCATATATCTATCATTGTTTTTAGTACATTAATCGTGCTAGTTTCCATACTGCGAAACCACTTTCAGGGTGATCATCGTGTCCGACGAAATAAGGACGCAGATGGGTTTTCATTATTAGAGATAGTTTGCAGACTGATGACGATCTCCATACATTTGTACTACTTAAACAAAGTAGTTCGTCCTCCCGGTAAACTTAAGTTTTTTCTTTTTATAGTTTTGATTGTTTGATTTTTTTGTTGTATTTACACTAGTATACATCGAGTTTCGACCCATTGTTGGCTATATCGAAATACATTATAGCGTACAGTTAAATATAAATGAATTAAAACATTAATAAACGAGTCAAAACTGCACTTGGAAACAACCCGAGCTCAGCTTTATGGCCACTTGGCCTGCTTGGCGATTTCGTAACAAACTTGAACCGTACCGATAACTCGAAATCGTTTATAATATTTAGTCATTTCTTATTTATATAACAAATTGGATCATGCGTTACATACCGGAAATCTATTATAAAATAACCATCAACTGAACACACGTAAAGATGGTGGTCGTCCATGGATGTGTGCTCGAATGCATTTCCGAAACGGGATGTTTTCCTTTCTGGGAATTACCTCCGCCTCCTATAGGTGCCAGTAGCCGTTTAAGTGGACTATTTCTTTGTTTGCAAACTTAACATAAAATATAAGAAAAAGTTGCACTCGATAGTGTAGGATTAATGGCGGACCGGTTTACTAATTATTATATTCTGGGACATATTAAACAGCTGCATCTAGAACCATATTAAGCATTGATTGTACTGTGAGTCCTGCATAGAATAAGGATAAACATACTTACTCATACAACGTTTTTTTGTTGCTGCCCAATTCATCCTCCGCGCCTTTTTCCCAACTAAGTTGGAGTCGGCTTTCAGTCTAACTACGATACGGCCGAACTTCGATATTTTACGTGAACCGACTGTCATAAGACCTCCACAACCCAAACAATTACAATTACGCGATATCGAAGTTCTGTAGTTAGACCAGGTTGTCGGACTTTTTAGGGCTCCAACTACCTGTACGAATGCCGCAGATGTTCGTATGGCAACCCAATATTAATGAGTTAGAATGAAGAAGAAACGCACAATGAAATTATAAATAATAGAAAAAGATATGTATATATGTAATAATAATAAATATGTGCTGAAAATTTTACCTAACATAATGGCGTACTAAATATAATTTGCGGATAGTAACTGCATTTAAATAAAGCTTTTACAGTCACTGAGTGACGCACAACCGAAGCCTAGTGTGAAACATGAAACACTGTAAAGCAATGCCTTACATAAAATAGCATGTGGAAAGGATTCTTAAACTACATGAAAACGAATTTTTTTCGTAACGTGTAGAAACCCCTTTTTGGGTACCAACTCACCGATCACTTGGCGGAATGATTATGTCATACGCCGGAATCAAACCGGCTAAAACCTTTCAGTGTTCCGTCACTGGTGTTTATTGCTAGGCGCTCAGGTATAACCCAGGAGGGACTTCTCTGAACCCGGACAGACTTGACCAACTCTCAATACAACAGGTAGTCTCGCGCGGAGTACTTAGGGCCACTGTCTCGAGCCTGTCTACTTCTGAGTACCCTACTCGGTGCCCTCAGTCCAGCGCTCATGGAGGCCGTAGGCCGTACACGTTAAAAAATTAGTTATATTTAATGGAAACTACTGTTCTCCAAAAGAGCTACTCTTGAGATAAGTGAGGCACAGTAAGAATCTTTTTTTGACAGTTTTTGAAAATATATTTTTATTAAATGTGATTTTGGAATTTTAAAAGATAAGATATGATATCAAAGAAGATTCCATAAAAGAGCTTTGTAATTTACTTTAGATGATGACGATGGTTATGAATGGGTACAGGGAACGTTGTTTTTTTAAGTCCCATAGAGTCAGATGATAGTTGATTATAAAATAATCAAATGTTACATCGAAATTATTTAGACCTACATAAAATAAATACAAATTAATTGTTTATTGTACACTATGAAGAAGAAAAGAATAACAGGAATAAAGTAGGAAACTTTGTTCCTGTTATGTGTTATGTCCTTGTAGGTATTATAATAGGTGGTCTGAATAAAAGCGCAATTGCACTTGGTCGTTAGCTCGTATTCGGGTGCACGAAAGACGTTACTCGAATTCGGGCACCCGATGCATTAATTACATTGTTTTGCTCGAATTCTGTCACTGGAATACGGGCAAACGACTCTGCGCCCGCGTTCGGGGAGATACGTGCTTGCAGACGCCATGTCATCCGCCATTTTGTGCTTCGATCGATTCACGGCGTCGGGTATTCTGATTCGGGTAACCAAAACGAAAGCGAGACTAGATTGTACGAAGACAGGCGTACTCGACTCCGTTCATTTACACTTAGTCGTTTGTCCGAATTCCATAAGCAATTGAATACGCGCTAACGACCAAGTGTAATTGCGCCATAAGGCAAACTATGTAAAAAAAAAATATTTATTGTTCTCTATTCTAAAATATAAAACTCTTTCACGTTAGTCGTCACGTTATTAAATCAATAATAATCAAATCTACGTAGGTTAAGTGAGTCATTTCAACTCCCAAGCGTAAACAAATTCATTGCTTACCACATTGAGAGATAATACTAGAAGTTAAGTAAATGATACATAATTCTTCCTTTTGTTGTTTATTTTTATACAACGATAGCTAGATACACTAGGCATGAGCCTAGTGTGTTGCTTACATTATTAAAATGATATGTGACAATACTTGAATCTTAAACACCGATATCCAAAGATGAATGCAGTTAGTGTTTATGATAGACTATTAAAAAGGATGATAAAATAACAGACTTCTGGTTTACTATTGCTTAGTGCTTCCTATCAAATACCTAACCAGTTGTTAGTACGTGCTCATGGGTAAATCTCTAAAAGTCAGCTACATACAAACCTACGCCTGGCGTGCAATGTGCTCAAATAGTAATGGATAAGTGCAATATCACTCGTTAGTTACTGACCTTTCCTGCCTGTAAACGGAGCCGGATGCCATTCTGGTACATTTGCCAGGATCGCTTCCACTGCCTGCGAACAATAGACACATTTTAGTTACGTTCAAATTGATGCTGCTAGACTGAGATAATAATTGTAAGTACCCGGGAGACCGCGCCACCCTCGGTAGCTTTTTGTAAAATCGTAATTTTTTAAATATAGTTTTTCATAAAATTGATTTTTTACAGGGAATACAACTATGCAGTTGAATTTAAAATGAAAAACTGTATCTGTATACAAAATTTCATCAAAACCGTTAGAGCCGTTTCCGAGATATCCGCAATATAAATACATCTACATAAATAAATACATACATACAAGAATTGCTCGTTTAAAGTAATAAGGTATGGGTATTAAAGCTAAAAAACACGCTTTAATGAAATTAAAAACTAAAAAATAATTCGACTATCCATCTTCATCATTAGATCATCGCTTCCAAGCCCAACCTATTGGACTCGTCAAAATGAATCATATGAGCCCAATTTTTACTACTAGCCACTGAAGAGTTCGACAATCAAAATCCTGGCTCCATTATCAGATCAGCTCCAAGATGACAAATTATAGTATTGTCATTCATACTACCTAAGGGCTGCCATCTGTCCGGGTTTCCCCGGATTTGTCCTAGTTCAGAGGGCATCCGGGGAGCGTCCGGGCGAGGTTTTCAAAAAGCGTCCGGGTAAACCCTGACACTCTGTGCTAGGGGCAACTTATAATTATTCGATGAACAAGCTGTTTAATTTAATAAAAAAAATGGAATTGGCAACTTTTTTAAGGTGTCCGGGAAAGAATCTCGATTTCACACATGTGTCCGGGATTTTTGAAGAGATTGTCCGGTGTCGGCAATTTAGGTGATGGCAGACCTACCTATACATATAAAGTTTAGTTTCGATATGACAATTAGAAGTATTGTATACATAGTTAGTTACAAGTGAAGCTAATAAAGTCTGTTATAAATACATTGATGCTACAGAAGAGCGCAGTTAATCAGCCCTGTCCAGCGTAGTGTATGTTGACGAAAAGGGTAGCAAGATCTCCAACAAGGAACAGGGTTGGCAAATACGCAAATAACTCTCTGGTATTGTGTGTGTTTATGGAAGCGGCAATCGTTTACGTCAGGCGAGCCGTGCGCTGTTTTGTTTAACTTAGGTATATAGTAAAATATAATAAAAATGTTATCACTCCTAGCAATTCACTTTTATCCATATCTTATACATATCAACAGTATGGGGAAATCCGAATACATAACAGAAAAAAATTAAAGTATATTAAAAACAACATAATTTTTTGTAAAACAATTTTTTGTACTAACTTTTAAAGTTTCGCATTCCATGATATAATTATGTATTTACACGGGAATTAACGCGATCACAATTGAATCAGCCTGTGACCACGGCCAATGCAACCTGGTCGAAACGTTAGGCACGGGTGGGGTGATGACCCGTGGGGGTTTCCACACGTTAAAAAAAAAAGGCAATTCAGAGGTATGTCATTACTATTTTGTGATTGCGTTAATTCCCGTGTAAATACATAATTATAACAATTTTTTGTCAGCGTCAGTAGTCCGTAAAAAATATTAAAATTGTCATTTTTTTTGCTGATCGATCCAGTTTCCAATAGAGTACATTTTTGAAAGAAAAGAAGCGATACACACTGCTATTTGAAACTAGTTTTTAAGTTTGAAACTTACGCGTTTCATGATATACTTAATTATGTATTTATACGGTAATTAACGCGATCTCGAAATAGGTATTACATACCTCTGAATTACCTGACGTTTCGACCAGGTTGCACTCACGCTCACACTTACGGTGTCGACGACGGAGGGCGTGCACCGCTAAGCAAGTCAGCCTGTGACCACGGTCACTGCAACCTGGTTGAAACGTCAGGCAATTCAGAGGTATGTAATACCTATTTCGTGATCGCGTTAATTCCCGTATAAATACATAATTAAGTATAATTCTTAAGTGTTGGACAAGGTCTCCGTTGCGTGTTCGATCAAACTTTTGATCAAACGTAACTTGCGTATGACCATAATTTCGACTCTCGTTATAGATTCGGCCATAGGTGCATAGGCGATATAGGTCCCTAATGAATGCTAACTAACTAGTCTTGGCGATATAGCTTAATATTGGTGTCACATGATAGACACTTAATAGGTATCACATGGCAAAACCAGTTTCTATGTAGCGAATATGTTTAAAAGTTTCACAACTTTAAACGTGTCGAAGTTATTGTTTATTGATATATGAAACCAACAAATATTTTATTTGAAGCACTTATACAAAAACTACAAATGGTAACTTAGTGACTAAAAAATAATAAAAATAAATGTGCAACTTTTTAACATAACGGCGGTTCATAATGTTACAACTAACACTGTCACAAACAAATGTTAATTCCATGAGACATATTAAATGGTCAGTGACCATCTAGCATTTACCAGTGTGGCACCATAAGAGGCTATCAAAATGTCGCCCAACTCAACAAGATCTGTCGTGTAAATATAGTAAGACTATATTCTTTGGTTTGGTAAAACTACACAGTACTAGAATTTTCGATTTAAATTGTAGTTTTATTCGCACTGTGTCGTAAATTTATCCCAACCAGTTTGACAAAACACAAATGTTTATAAAAAAATAAATATCACTCTGAAACCACTATAGATCTATGCAAAGGATCTAAAGGGAACAGTTATAAATGTATGGTTCTTAGTAGATCAATATTGAACGGGTTCCGAAGAGAAAACTTAATCTTCCTGAAAACCATTACGGATCTGGACAATAGATCTACAAAGATCCGCCAAATGTAATAAGAGTTAATGCATAATATTGAATGATGTTCACTATTATCCTAAAATTTAATTGTCAACAAATGTTAAAGGTTATGAGGACGACTCGAATAATATTTAGTAATAAATTACGGTTGATGTGCAGATCTGCGGAAGTTTTCGAAGGAAATCATTAACCTCTCGATGCACCCGTTTACAATCCAGATAGATAAGGCAAAACTTCTAGAATATCAAGTAGAGTCAAACAAAAAGTTAAACTTATCTTAGTGCGTTGGATCCCCGATCCATACAGAGTGCTCCTCGAGAAAAAGTATATTGTAATGATTTTATATTAAGATATAGCGGTGTAAGCCCCTCACCCCACCGAAAACAGTTGTATGTAGTATAACCATCGGGGTAATGTTGTATTTATTCTAAGAGGGACCTCAAAGCGTTTTGGGAGAAGGAAGGGATCTGCAACGATTGGTAGTGACTTAGTGACAATAAGCTAATGTTTCATTACACGGTCTCTCTGCTGGGCTCTCCAGTCAGTTTGAGAGGGATTAGGCCATAGTCCCCCACAGGCCTATGGCCTAGTGCAGGTAAGTTGACTTCACGAACCCTTGAAGACCATTTTGGCTCCTTTATCCTGCACCATTAAGAGATCATTAATTTCTAATACGCACATTAGAGAGGCAGATGTGCTCGACCGGGTACGAAACCTGAGAAGCCATTGACTACTCGGTTATCACTAGTAAGTTCAATACAAAAATAAATGATTCAGTTTATCGATTACTGTTCGTTTACAGAACTCAACGAAATTCTTAGAAAGGAACACAAAGCATATCAAGAATCATTTCGCTGAATAGCTATCAATCAATGAGAATGCCACGATAATGCTGAACACAAGACATGTAAAATTGATTCCTCAAGCCTTACTGAACGAAACTGATATGCTATTGGGATCCATGCGCGTGTTATAGACTAGATTCAGATGATTTGGACATTGACAAATGAATTGTCTGATAAATTATATGAAATAATACTTTAAATATTTAAGTAAATCGATATCACTCCTGTTTATAAGATATCGCACCACTAATCTGGGCATGGACTGCCTCGAATATTTTATATGGGTCAGGCCATAATCGACCACTGCAGTAGGTACATATTGGAAGAATTCTCAAACCTTCGAGAATATCACAGAGGTTTCACAGCTATTCGTGTTTCCTCACATTGATAGCCCAGTCAGTCGCGATAAAGCAAGTGATAACAAATTTCCTGAAGCGGTAGTGACCAAAAACCAATTTCTTTTATAACTAACCTCTACTAATCATAACATAACTTTACTTACTATAGCTGGAGTGAGCATATTATGTAGGTAGGTAAATGTTAAATTATGTTACATAATACTTGTATACGTACGGCATATAACTATAAGAGATAATAATAATAATCTTTATGTGTATGTGTATATGATGACTAATTTCTGGTGATCTTACCTATTTAATTATACATACATATAAAGTTGCATTTTCTCCGTACCTTGAATATGATAGTGATAAAAAAAAAACTCTGAAACTGTTTTGCAACTTTTATGAACTAAAAGAATTACGTACAAACACGTAATTCTTTTCTCGAATATTCCTTGGAAGAATCTCTTGAGTAGTTAAAGCGTAAGGCGTATCAAACAGACGAACTCACATACTCATGTATATCCGTTTCCCATAATAATTTTAAAGAAATTGATTAGTCTTATAATTATGGTATTTACACGGGAATTAACATGCCGTGGTCAGCTTGTGACCACGGCCAGTGCAACCTGGTCGAAACGTCAGGCAATTCAGAGGTATGTAATATCTATTTCGTGATCACGTTAATTCCCGTGTAAATACATAATTATATCATGGAACGCGAAAGTTTAAAAGTTGATTTAATCCAAGAAGAATTATAGCGATTCCTTTTATATTGAATAGGTGTACAACCTACTTTATGGGCGCTAACAGACCCTAACTAGAGTGGAGTGTTCCCTATTGCTAGGGTAAACTCTGCAGGACTAAGGAGCTGCTCTAAAAACGGCAAGGAGTATTGCAGTGAGCAAGCATTATTACTTTAAAGAGGTAGTAAGCGCGCGACCTTTAACATCATTACGGCTAGTTTAGTTCTCGAGTCCGACTGTAGGTAGATAGATGGATAATGTTTTTAATGCGCACCAAAAATAGAATACAAACGAATATAATGACTAGTTAGTATTACAATGGGTGGTGTTATCGCAGTCTACGATCACTTACAGACGATCTTTGGACGCACTCTACTGTGTAGTAATAGTTTATATGTGGACACATTAGCTATACTTTACTAGAGAACTAAAAATATACATATAAATGTATGTGATGACATAATTAGGTGGTAATCCTTGCTCGATGAATAGTTTCACGCTATTTATTACCTGATTATATATTGCCGTGCAGCTGGTACTTTAAAAGATTTTTCAGAAAACTTTCGTTGAAAACGTCAGAGTTTGTAACGTCAGAATTGCCGCTAATCTCAGATATCTCGTATGTGAAACGTTGTTTTAGCGTAGACAGGAGTAGCACAGTTAAACGAGATTGAACGTGTAAGTATTGCGGCAAATCAGAAGCCACTTGAGGTCGGTACATTCTGTAGAGGTTTATTTTTCTACTTGACTTGGCTTTTTATTTTGTATCCGTACAGTCCATGAGTGGAAACATTTATAAGCTCTCATAAAAAATATTGCTTGTTTGTTTGTTTCGCTTTGTTAATTACTCATTTGTGACAGAGAATTCAAAATTTCATTATGATCATTTGATCATAATGAAATTTTGAATACACGTTGTCAACGATACCTTTATACCTAATTTAAAAAATCTACATTACCGCATGCGAAGCCGGGGGCAAAAGCTGGTTTAATATAATTATTATTAACACAACTGTTTCAGACACGTAGGTACTAGTAATTATAGCTATATACAACTATATCAGTAGTCCATTGGACATACACGATGTGATGATTAATGATGATTGAGTCGTTTAAAATAAATATTGTGCTTTTTGTTTTTTATTTAATTTCTAGTAACACTATCATTGTAATTCAAATGAAAACACAGTAAATAGCTTATACTTTACTTTCACTTTTACCATATTTCTTACTGGTAACATTCATAAACAAAGTTATGATTAAATCGGTTTTGACGCACCAAGTCCATAAATCGGCGCAAAGAAAACATAAATATTGTTTCTCACAGATGTAATTGGTTGTGCAAGCAGTGTGCAGTGCAGTTGGCACAACCAATTATAATAAAATTATATCTTTCAGTTAGTGTTTGGAGTATAATGTCGAATAAATTTAGATACGTCATATCCTCTCGGATGAAAATTCGTAAGCCGCTATAAATATGATCTTGTAAGTTACAAGAAAATCAGCTGGCAGTATGCCGAGGGTAAACTCGTCAGTTGGTGCGTCTAAATAGGTGATAGATACTCCCGTCTGTCTCCTGCGGGATACAGTCAGCTGACATTTTTATTTATTCGCAATAGCATATAAACTGTCATCTGGTAAATTTTCAATTGAGAAGAAATCACTGAACCTATAAGTACATATTTCTTTCATATTCATGTGACCACATGAAGTATAACCCACCACGCTGCAGTCAGTTGACTTTTCTTTTTCTTTAAGTAATTGGGTTAGCTATAATTTGATACAATTCTGAATCGGGCGGAAATGACTAAAAATATATTTTTTTCTACGTGCGCGGGAAGCTGCTGCACCTCAACCCCCCGACGGAACCGCAGCTGACGTTCACGAGGCTTCATGAAACAACTTTCCAAAGCATTTTACGAATTATCGCCCGAGAGGAAATGACTGACGAAATTTGTACCTGGCTCGTGGACTATAAGGTATGGGAACCTTATTAGTATTTATTTTTTATTAGTGTGTATTAGCTTTGTGTGCCAGCAAAATAAATGTTTTCTTTCTTTCTGTTTCCTTGCACTTCAGCGGCTCTGTCTGAACCTACACAATTATATGTTTTAACAATACATTATGTGCCATATTATGTATGATCTTAATACATACTTATAAAACGTTGTTATTAAATTTCGTAAATCACAAGATTGGATAAGATTACAAAAGAGTATATAAGAAGGATAACCTAAAGAAAGGTAGATTTTTTCAGACCAGGAGTACGTTTTTCTGTGATCTCTTGCGATCTCTTACAGACAACCTTTGGGTGTGTTATGCTCTATATGTAATGGGCAAATTGTGATGTACAACAACTAAATAGGCGATATATCTAAAACATAGCATTATTAGAACGAAGTTCCTTATTTACGTTACACTTCAGACACTCGGTGTATTGGGGCTAGACGGAAAAAAACTGTTAGCGCAACGAAAAATGCTGACCGCGAGGTGATTTACATACCCCATCTGTACGTACAGTGCTTTGATTTTCATAGTTTTCATAGGTAGTACAGTTCGCAACTTTCACAGATGGCGCAATTTTAATTTCGAGTTTTTACAATATTTTATATGTTTTGATACAATTTATTCAATACATTACATATATTTAATATTTATATACATCTAGTGAAAGAAACTTCGTTTCAAACGGCCCTAAAGACACCTCAGGTGTCTTTTTTCAATTCCTTTTTTTATTTAAAACACTTTATAACACGTTTCAAAACAGCTACACTGGTATTAAAACACCTTTTATTTATTGTTTACAAAAAAAAAGTTTTTATTTAATAAAAATATCCATGAAACGTGCTTTAAATTTAAAACACAGAATACAAGAAATGTTACTTCAGGCTATCAGTAACTTGAACACTGAACACGACTCATCTTATTGTGTAAACTACCAGAACGCTTTTATCACATGTTTACAGTGTAGGTACACAAAGCAGTTCAAGGCACTGCTGATAATGTGTGCACGACTTAAACGTTATGAATTTATTTCGTTATTTGAATATCTAAAATAATCACAAATATCAAAAATAAATAGCTTGCTAAGAAAGCGATATAAAGGATTGTGTGGAGTGTAGTTGAGAGTATGAGTTGTATTTTGGACTACGATATATAGGACTGTGCAGTAACTTGGACTGAGGACCACCCCCAAAAAACGAATAGATCTTTAGGACCTCAAGTTTAGGCACAAAAAACTGACAGCCCTTAGCAAAAATTGTCTTGTTTATTAAAAGCCTTATCACCATAGTAGTCAAATTCTAATTTCAACCTATTTATAAGCTACTAAGCGGATACAGTGACCGCTTCACCGGGCCGGATGTCCGCTCGGACTGAATAAAATTATTGACCGTATAAAATAACATTGTAGATTGTTTTGTTTTTATGTAAATAACGATACTAATGCTACTAATATTATAAACGTGAAAGTTTGTGAGCATGTGACTTACGCGGGTGAAACCGCGGGGCTCAGCTAGTAGTTTATATTGTTTTATATATTATTAGCAGCGCCCCGCGGTTTCACCCGCGTAAGTCCCGATCCCGTGGGAATATCGGGATAAAAAGTAGCCAATGCATTAATCCAGGTCTCCAGCTGTCTACATACCAAGTTTCATCGCAATCGGTTCAGTGGTTTTTGCGATCCATCCATCCATCCAAACTTTTACATTTATAATATTATTAGTGGAATGATTAATCAATCTCTCCTAGCATACATTTTGCAAAGTATTGTTAGTTTACTGTTAAAATAATATAACCCTGGATAGATATCACCTTGAAAACAATTGCAAGGTTATGCTTTTTTGAATATATCAAATTTTTTTACTGTACCCACGTTTTGTTTAGTATTTTACTGTTAAATCAATTCGCCTGCGGACTTTAGAATTCACGCATCCTCGACTTTAGTTAACAAACATAATCGTATATTACAAGCACATCACATAATGCCATCTTGTATATCCCTTGTGTTATTTTAAATCAAATGTTTTTCCAATCAAATTATGTTTTTATAACTCAGGCATAAGTCGTATTCATCACCTTATAAGCACTCTACATCATTATTCTGTCACTATCATTATTGCAGTGTCAATATAGTCTAAGGGTACTAATGGGTTTGTTTAAACACGATCCAATAGTAACATTTGTATTAAACTTTTTGAGTAAATGACCCGCTTTATCTATTTACATAAAATAGGGAAAACCCAAAAGTACAAATAAAAAAATCGAAAAAATATATTGTTGTGCGTTAGTCTCGATCTGCCTATCTATGTACCTATTTACCTATATTGACGCGTATTCGCTCGCGTGTACATATTTGTATATTTTGCGCGGAACCCTAATTCTTTTTCCAAAATAAAAGAAGCCTAAGTAACTCCTTATAACACCAGCTATCTCCGGATAGATATCCGAACGGAGGAAATCGGTCCACCCGTTCCGGAGATTAGCCGGAACAAACAAACGGACAGACCGACATACAAAAAAATTTAAAAATTGATTTTTAAGCAAAGTATCGTTCAAGTAACTGTATGAAGTTTAAAAACACCTTATAGAAATATTATTTTGACATTACAAACAGACACTTCAATTTTATTTATTTGTACTCGATATAGGTTTAGACATAACCAGAAATTTTTGCGTAACTCGAGGACTTAGTTCTAGGAATTGATATATTTGATTGAATGTGAAAACAATTTCGTGTCGTTTTATAGTGTTTATTAAAATGTCGTGGGGATGACGAGAGAGGTTGTTGAAGTCGATTAAATGTGCGACCTCACGTATAAAACGCACTGATGACCAGCTAGCGACAGAAAAAATGATAATAGTCGTATTAAATTGGGCCCTTGCCCAATTTAATACGACTATTATCATTTTTTCTGCTACCTCCTTAGGTAGCTTATAGATAGGTAAGAGACGTTCGCTAAGAACGGATTTTACGACAGGACCGAATTAAAGAGTTTTAAGAGCTCTAGCAAGTTTACATGAATGACCTTGGTTTCTTGTACTAGTGACCTATCGTTTGTTTTGTTTACGATAGGGCTCGATTAAGGTGGTCTAAGGGCTCTCGCGAGTTTATATGAAAATCGTTAGTTTTTTCTACTAGATACCTGAAATTTGCCACGGAGATAGTATGTAGGTAACACATCAGCTAAGAATGGATTTTACAACAAGGCCGGATCAAGGAGATCTACGGGCTCTAAATAAATTGTAGACTTGTCTCCGAGACTAGGTATACTTGTGACCCGGTCACATCGGCGATGGACAGATCGGTTTTAAAACTTCCTGAATACGACTCAAGAGTTTCTTACCAAGTCACCCTAACAAATGCAGATCAGTACAAGGCTGTGCAACGTTTTCTGCGCGCGGGTTCGGAAATGAAGACGGTAAGAGGTCGACCGAGGATCACGGGGATGTTCTAGCTTACACCTGGGGCCCAGCAATAGGATATCATTAAAAACACCGATAAAATAATAAACAGGGTCTTAAATTAATTCGGAACTTCATGGACACACGTTTTACAATGGAGCACGTAAAAACATGTCTGGCAGATTAATTTCTCAATCATTCGAAACAATGTTACCAATAACGCGACAACAATACAGTTGCCTGACAAACAAAACATGACAGCGATCATCTGTAAGCAATGCGTCTGCGCAACATGAATACAAATCAATCTCGACGAATACTGGAGAAATATTTTGAAGACAATAATAAGGTATTTAAAAAATCCAGTACACAAAAAGTTATCTTTGCTAGCTTTTAAACTTTCGGCTTCCATCTTTGGTGAAAGTTTGTGTGGATGAATAGATGGATGGATGGATGCTTGTTACTTTCACGCAAAAACGGCTGATGGAATCTGGATGAAATTTGGCACAGAGTTAAATCATAGTCTGGAATAGCACATAAGGCTATTTTTTATCCCGGAAAATTGTACGGTTCCCGTGGGATTGATTTCACCAAAATTTCCAAGCGAACGAACAAGCAGTGATATATAATTATGTTAACGGGAATTAACGCGATCACGTAATATGTATTACATACCTTTGAATTGTCTCACGTTTCGAGCAGGTTGCTCTGGCCGTGGTGGTCAGTCAACCTGTGGTCATGGGACCTGTGAAGTATGTAATACCTATTACGTGATCGCGTAATTCCCGTTAAGATAGTTATATAAAAAGTTATCTTGTCAACTGTTACGCGATGTGAAAATAACTTAGAGACTGTGTCATCATCACTATCACTAATTCACTATAGTTTAGAAAGAAAACCTCTCTAGATGTGCGTCTGTATATTAATTTTTATTGTTCTTCATAATTTGGTGTACAATAAAGAACGTTCTATCTTTACGTCTCACCTAAACTGTGAAATGTGTCAACTCTTTCTCTTTCATTTACAACGAAGTTTTCAATTACATACATTATTTATGGATAAAGCAGCGAACTGTATAATCATCACAATTGTGTCAAACAACTTTAACAGAATTTCAAATACATTTGCACAAAGTGATATGCAAACTTTTACAACAACATTTTCTTTCTACGTGTTGTATTTTGAAAAAAAAAAAGTAGATTGCAACAATTGTGTGAACAACATAACAATACAATATCAAGGTTAGATAAATTCACTTTAGAATTAGTTTCATCAAATAAAACGTACTAAAAAACTCCAAGCACCTCTTAAATTTTAGGTAGGTAAAGTGGTTTTTTAGCTTTCTTACAAAGAAGTCGACAAAGTGCCGATCATCTGTTTGTTATCCTTAATAGTTGTAAAAGTGAATTTTATTATTTGTTTATAAAAACGTATTTAGGCAGAGGTGTAGCTGAAAAATAGTTAATTGCCTGAAAAAAAGGAGCAGTCCGCTACATCTATATAACGCATTATCCATTCTCATGTAAATTTCAATGATTTGCTTTATTTATTTTTTTAACAGATATTGGTGTCAATTCTCTTGTATTTCTCTCTTAACTATAATTGACTAAATTTTCTTCATACAAGATGTAAACCTTGTACCCTTCGAAACAAGGTCTTATTTCAAATATAAACAAGTAGGTAACATACGTCGCTATCGAAATAAGCAATTTATTTGTCGACTAAAGTCTGACACGCTTAAATAAACTTTAATACCACGTAGCGAGAGCTGCTATCCGTTGAATGCCATCTCTTTTGCTCTGTGTTTTTAGTAAGCGTCTTCGTAGGTGTCGATTAAAATAACGTCATCTTAGTTCGTTTTGAACAAGTTTTTATACGGCAATTATACGGCATTTGAATAAATGGGGACTCTCACTGCGTGGAAATAAAGTTGGGTATACGTTGACAGGTTTTAGTGAAATTTATTGGCGCTGAGAAATAGATGCCAGTAACAAATAGACCTTGTTGCGAAGAAGACAAAGTTCATTTCATATGAAGAAATTAAGTTAGGTTTTAGTTTAGTGAGTCTGACAATAGAATCGACACCATTGCCGAATAAATCTAGGCACACCTGGTGGTACACCTAGTGGTACACCTGGCGTTTTGGTCCTTAGTCCAGTCCTTTAGGAAATATTAGTCTTACCGGTCAATTTTCAAGTGCAATTTGAGTTTCGAAATAAGCTTTCTGTATTCAAAATCACCAATTTTCCTAGTTTTTCGCACTAGATCATTTACTAAGGTCTACTTTGTAAATATTACCACACATTTTTATAACACCTTGTATGTATAAGCACCCATTGCTGTCATATTGGCTTCGGTTCGGTATCCATTGGACATTTCTCTTCAATTGGCAATATCTGCATACACGACTTTTTCATAAATTATTAAGTGTATAAGGTCTGTTAACCTGGTCTACCATTACGTGGTAATCAGTAGCTTCATTTGAATATACATAACATGTGAAGTGAAATATCGAAAATGTTAATTAGTGTGGTTATGGCTTTTTTATGCAAATGATCAGTACTAGGGTTTCTTAACAACGATAGATCTTTTATTTCATTTTGATGTTAATTCTCGTTAATAACAATTCTTATTGTGTATCCACGTGTAGATAACAAAATGGTTTACCGTGGGTAATCTTTGTATGACTATCAACGAATAGATTATATTGGAGGACGTTTGAACTTTGTATACCAACATACGTGTTGTAGTATTTTATTTAATGTTTATGTCATTTGTTCAAAGTGAATAAAATAAAAGAAATTAAACCCACTAGCCCATAAACTCACTAAACTTTTGTAACACATTCTATGCTTCTTTGGGACAACGATTGGCTGATCAAATACTAACTCGGTTAAAGACAACTGAAACCTCATTAGCTTCTAAAATAAAAATTTCTGTCACTCCATCAAATTCTTTGTTTCTGCATCCAACTTCCCCGTTGGAAGTTGAGAGTATCATACTCCAACTTAATGGTAATGGTGCTCCCGGCTTTGATAAAGTTACGAATCAGGTTGTAAAGTTAATAAAAAATTACATAATTGAGCCATTAACATACATTTTTAACTCGGCTATTTCTTCGGGAGTATTCCCTAACATATGGAAAATGGTAACTGTAACTCCAGTCTACAAGAGTCCTAATAATTACAGACCCATTTCTCTCCTTAGTGTTTTTTCCAAGATACTGGAGAAAATAGTTAACAACCAACTTGTTAAGTTTTTGGAGTCACATCAGTTACTATCCACTCACCAATTTGGTTTCCGTCAGGGTCGTTCCACGGAACAAGCAGTTGTTCTTTTGACCGATATCATTGGTGGGCATCTGGATGAGGGACGGGCCTGCTTGGGAATATTCCTAGATTTGGCCAATGCCTTTGATACTGTATCTATTCCCATATTACTGAAGAAATTGGAAAGCATTGGAGTCAGAGGAATTAGTCTAGATTTCTTCCGAAGTTATCTCACGTCTCGGCGACAGTGTTTGAAGGCTGATGGTTTGATTAGTAACACACAGGAAGTAACCTATGGAATACCACAAGGTAGTATTTTGGGTCCGACCCTCTTTCTGGTTTATATTAACGACCTGTCGGCAAAAGAACATATAGGTGATGCAGAAATAATTAACTATGCCGATGACACCGTTATTATGTTCCATGGGAGGACGTGGAGTGAAGTGTTCGACGTTGCTCAGAGGGGTTTTAATCGAGTGGTTAACTGGTTAGACAATAATCTCTTATCACTTAACGCCAATAAGACAAAGGTAGTATGTTTTCACAAAACTGCATCCTCGGCGCCTCCGATAGGATTGAACATTATAGCTCGCGCGTGCAGCACTGAAATTGCAATTAACTCACCGCCAGGCTGTGATTGCATTCGATTAAATAGAACAAAGTCCACAAAATATCTAGGAATAATCATAGACGAGAAACTCACCTTTGGCGAGCATATTGCAGCTACGTCTGCAAGAGTCCGGAAAGTCATCTACATTATGAAAATACTACGAGACGTAGCTCCGATAAGCTTGTTAAGGACTGTATACATTACTCTCTGCGAATCGATTATATCGTACTGCATTACAGCCTGGGGAGGAACTAATATTACTCACCTTATAGGTTTGAAAAGGGCACAGCGTGCAGTTTTAAAAACCATGATCAAAAAACCTTTTAGGTTTCCAACTACCTCATTGTATAATGAAACTCAGGTGCTTAGTGTCAGAAGGCTTTATATCCTAAAAATTACACTAAGACACACAAAGAAATAGTTAACACCAGTGACTTTGAAGACATGATCAAGAGACGGGTCTACAGACTCCCTCTCGTTAAGGTAAATACCATATTTGCAAAACGATTCTGTGCCTATATGAAGCCTTTTGTATATAATAGATTTAACAAAATATGCAGCCTGGTCAATGTAACGTATCGAGAAGCTAAATCAGTAATACAGAATAAACTACTTACCTGGACTTATGAACAAACAGAGTTTTTTAAAGCCATTAATTTAATCTGAAGACTGTAATTTCAACTATATTTATGTACCTACAAAATTGCTTTCAATAATTAATATAATTTAATTTGAATGATATTTATTTATGATTTGATTCCATCTGAATGATATTTATGATAAGATTTAATTGTTATTTTAATCTACTGCATGCATTTACTTAACAAATAATTTAGAATAATATAATTAACAAATATATTAAAAATTAGTTTAAAATACTAGAATAATAAAATAATTTTGTATAATCTTTACCATAAGCATGTGATACTTACTTTAAAAAATAATATATTCATGTACGTCAATCTATTAGTAAATCTGGCTATAAAGACCTCCTACAGGACAGGCTAAGCCTAGTGTAGGAGGTTTTTGGAATAATGAGACTAAATGTTCTTAGGAAACTGTTATAATTTTGTAGTGATATTGCTTATTTTAATATGAAGAACATGTATTACTTTTGACAAATAAATATATTATATTAAAGGACCATAGCGGGCAAATCGGAGATGCTGGTGCTGCTAGTAACAATTTTTTCATTAATGTTAAATATTTATATTTTTATATATATATGTACGTTGTACGTACATACACATAACATGTGTATCTACAAGAGAGCTATCAAAGTCAAAGATTTAAGCGAGCTGGTTACAAAAGAGCACAAGTGTAAAAAAAATTAGAAGTAAGTAGTGTTAAGTTAGAAGGCTAAGTGTTTAACGCTAAAATAATTTTATTTTATATTTATATTATTTTAAAATGTTATTGTGTACCTGCGCAGCAGCGGTTCTGGTCTCCCAGGCTGGCGATCGCAAATGTGTCATCAGCCTGCCGAGAAGCCGGTGCAGTTCTTCGGGGTGAGCTTTTTGCACTTCGCCGAGTTGCCTGGCAGCAGCGCGGCGTGTTGCTGGACCAGCCCCCGCCTCCAGCAACACGAACAGGCGGTCCAACCTGATCATACAAGAGTGAACATTACTTATTGAACTCATATTTTCCAAGGTTATGTATCTCATCCGTTTCGCTAAAAATATTTTTTCATTTACTTAGAAAAAGTTTAAAAATATTATTAAAAAGCTTTCACACGATATTCCAACACCACTAAAATATAGAATTATTCGTCTATTCGTCTTTGTGAAAACAATTTTGTCACCAATTTCCCGTTAATATTAATAAAATTGTCAGTTCTTCTTGTTATACCTATCGACCCAGTTTCTTGTAAGGATTGTGATGTTGCGGCGGTAGTGTAATGGCTAAAGCGTCGGACTTGCGATCAAGTGGTTGCGGGTTCGAACCCCACCCAGTGCACTACCGACGTCAACATCACTCCACTCCTAACACAAGCGTTAAGCTTAGCTGGAGAGTTTAACAAGAATACTAGTAATGTGTGACCCATGTTACAAGTATTTACAAAAAAAATTTGTAACATTTATTGTACTGGAGGGAAAAGTAAATAGGTATCCCTATTTTTCCCTCCATTACAAAATGATGAGCAGAAGATGGTAATTTAAAAAATTATGTATATTAATAATTTATTACCATGGTAAAACTAATCCTTCAATACACGTTGAACATGGCTTTAGAGGCACGTTACAGAAAACATTAAATCCCAGCGTGAATCCAACAGCGCCACGATCTCGAGACAGCTATAGGTGTGGGAAGCCTCTCGCTAGAGACCATGGTGCAAGCTATGGTACTCAGCGAGAGTGCGTGGGACTCCACCGCCTCATTTTGCGAGGAGGTGATGTACGCCAAAGAGGCGGCGGAAAGGGAACGGGAGAGAACTAGCAGTCTCCCGTCCCGCAGAGGACGCACCAGAGCACTTAATGACTTACGGCTTCCATGAGCGCTGGCCTTCAGCGCCGGAACCCGGCACCGAAAGAGGAAAGAATTATGCCGAGACGGTGACCGCGATGTGATCCACGCGCGCTTTTATATCTAAAGGGAACACGGCTCCCACTTACGTCTGCGAGACTACCTCTCTATATGGGAAGGTAGTCAAGGGGTCCAGGGAGTTCCTTCCTAGATTATACCTGAGCCCTCGGCCATAGACACCCGTGACGGTGTGGTTTTAGTCGGTTCGATTCCGACATACCCACTTCGCCGAGTATTAGCTCGGTGCGGTGGTGCCCGAAGGGGTTTCCACACGTTAAAAACAAAAAATACCTACATTAAATAGTCAAAATTGGTAAAGACCTGACTTAAAAATTAATTAAATTATCTAAACATTTTTAATGCAGACAAACTCATGTTTCATTTAATAAAGATATCATATCTGTTTACGTTTAAATATTGGTTTCTTATTTAAATAGGCTTGGCTATGCTCTAGACATGACAATGTTGTTGGGCCATTGACCTCGGCATCATTAATAATGAAAATGTGATGCTTGTTTAACTGAAGCATTGTTACTAACACAACAACATTGGAGCACCTGTCCAAATATTGCAATACACCGACAAATTTTATCATTCTTATGTCAGACACATTATTTACAAAATCCTAAATATCACTCAATAGCAATAGGTTTTCTCAAAAGTTAAAATATAAAAACAGCTTCCAGTAATTACGTCAGTGTTATTTTAGTTAAGCTAGAAACAATTATTGTTTTGTACAAAATAAGTTAAGATAACTCGTCCTGTGTCCTCCACACACTCACACACACGATAGAACACAAAGTTGTGTAACAAACAAGATAAAAAATTAAAAAAAAACCAGGCAAGTGCGAGTTGAACTCGCGTGGACAGGGTTCCGTACGATGAATGGCAAATACAGGGTGGATCTGACAATGGAACACTTACTTTCTTTTACATCACTGAAAGGGCATGACCATAGCATGCAGTTACAAAAATAATTTCTGAAAAAAACTATCCGTTTAAAAGTTATGAACGTTTGAATTTCTAGGTATTATTACGTTCGTTTCTCATAAAGTATGTGAAATGTGAAAAGTTAAAGATTTTAAATAGTTTTTTTTTTATTTTTCATTCCATTACTAAGAAAATCTTTAAATTTAATTTAAATCAACTAGGGTACTACAATAACTAAATAAACTTTCAAATATTACTATCACTGCTCACCACACATACTTTTCACATATTTCATGTAACCTATGCATCAGAATCCATTTCCATTACGTCACTTTCCCGTTCCACTAGTACAATACGTGATGTAGTGGATGTGACGTATTTGGTTAATTTAATTTTAAACTGTAACGGTAAATAAATTGATGTAAATATGCCAAGTATTAAAAGGTAATCTAAATTAAGATAGGTTAATGTATTTAACTTTATAAACAGAAAGTTAAAACATTAATATTTACCTTGAATAAAACCGTCGTGTAAGTGCACACGTCACACCTTGCTCAAATTTTTGCAACACTTTTTATATTGATATCTTTCAAACCAAGCTACTAAAATAAAATGGCGACACCAAAGAAAATATTACGAGAATTCAAATACACTATTTGTTTCAAAATTATTATTATTACAGGTCTTAAAAATACCGTAGCGTAGTCGGAATTGCCACCATACGTGATTTCGTAGAGCAACACGCAATTTAAATTTTATTGATGTTTTCGACCTTTGCTTGCTTTTTTTAGATGGGAAAACAAGAATTTAAGTACGAATCTTTAAGTTTAATATTCGAACATCGCATAAAAAACCGAGGAACCTATAATTTTTACTTCCAAACTTAGCAAGGAGGTCGTGGGACACGACAAAATCGCTTAGTATGTTGCCTTACTTTAGCAATATGTAATATATTAACCTATTTTAGCTATAAGTTTTAAATAATATAGTTATTAGGATAATAGCTACTTTATAAGAAAAAAAATATACAACTCGGGAAAAAACAAGTTCTCTGAATAAATTACTATGAAAGTTACAGGACACGTCAAATCTATAAAGGTACATTTTTCTGAAAAAATCCCGTATAGGTACGATTAAATTAATAGCGGTAAGGTAGTGCAAATGCTATAAATTGGTATAAACTTAATACAATATAACTAAAATAAGGTTTATATTAGAATCGCGTTCACGTCAGTAACATATTGGGTGTTCTTTTATAGCGCAACATCTTGATTGCAAGCCTGTTGCCTTGCCTACTAGGCCACCGCCATTTATGAAATATAATTTTACCTGCGATCCATGACTAATTTAGAAAAGTAACGCATCTGGTGTTTCAAGAGAATTACACGACACATCCTACCCTGACGAACACTATCAAAGAATCGTTCAACCATTAAGAAGATATATATACATTCCACAATATAAATTGCTTGAGACTCGTAAATATGTTGATAAAATCGATGTCGATCAAGATAAAATAAAAGAAGAAAAAGCTATAAAGTTAATAGCGTTGATCAATTAATCGTTAATCAGCGTTAATCCTATCAGCCTCGCAGATTGGAAACAATTCGTCACGAGCGATCGATCGCGACATTTAGTAGTCGTCTGACAAAAACGGTAATTTAAAAAACTAAAAACCCGACTGCGTTTCTGTGTAATTTGGAAATGAAAAATCCCTAAAAAAATATTTTGATATACCCAGTGTCAAAAAAAATCCATCGAGCCGTTCAGGCCGCAGAGCGTACCAAACAATTATACATACATACATACTCTCGAAAAACATAACCCTCCTTCTGGCGCAGTCGGGTAAAAAGGTGAACATTAAATGGACTTTTTTTTTAAACTAAGTCCGGTTGTACTTAAAACACGTGAATATCTTTTATTAGAAAACGTATACCGTCTACACAATCACGTACTGGAAATGTTTACTTCAGTTTGCCTTAGTTTCAATAATCAGCTGTGCCTCGGGATTTCATACGTATTATATTCGTATAAACATCGACGATTCCTGTGGGTTTTAGTATGACGCCATTAAAAACTATAAAGACTATCTAATTCAAGATTTTTTTCCAAATCGGAGTGATAAACTCTAAGTCTGGACGCGATACGCGTTCAAACACTGCTATCTATGTTCATCTCCAAATACATTAATCTCGCTATCATCTACAAAAAAAAAAGAATTCACCGTTTTAGATGTTACAAACAGAATATAGGCGTCAAACTTATTAAAACACCTCTTGTTTTCATTAGAAGACAATGGAATATAGTGGTGCAAATATTGAAGTGGAACAATAGCACAACATAACGCAAAAAAATTGCATTGCTTATCAACCAAAAAGTTTAGTACTTAACAGTTCTAGACGTATAACATTCGCAAATATAAAAGCATGAAGTTGCATAAGAAATAGTTCGATTGCGAACAACAACAGGTCAACAGGTACTAGAGTTATGCAATAGAAACACATGTTGTTATTACTTTACTAGAACGCATTCATATTAGGAGTTTTGAGACGTAGTTTAATTAGTGATACAAGGAGTGGCTCAAGAGAAAATATGCTGGCTATCTTGCCAGCATATTTTCATGGGAGTTTGAATCTTTAAACGGATGATAAGTTTGAAATAAAGCAATTCCATAGTTGACCGTTTTACACATGAACTATAAATACATTTAATTAAGATGTCAAGCTTTATGACTTGCGTGAGCGTGACGTTACATGGATAGTATTGAGATGCAAAATAAGTCTGGCTTCATTTGGTTCTTGCATTGGCTGGAGAGGCAGTACGGCAGTCTCTCCTACCGGTCGACACAGGTGCTGACCGGCCACGGCTGTTTCGGAAAGTACCTGTATCGTATAGGTCGGGAGCCAACGTATGCGTGCAATTGCGGAGGCTGTCGCGAATATTGGCGTGAGAAGCCTCTCGCTGGAGACCATGGCTCTGTCCATGGTCCAAAGTGAGAGTGTGCGGGATGCTGCCGCTTCATTTTATGAGGACCCTTCCCATTGAAAAATCGGCGGAGAGGGAACGGGAGAAGGCTAAAGAAAATTTCGTAAGCTTCACGATATACACCTGACTCCAGATGTTAAAGATAACAGATGTTAAAAAAGCAACTGAAACACTTGTCACAAGACATTTTTATAAATTCCAATATAATCGTCTACTGTCTCTTATGCCGAGCTCTTTCAGATTCAACAACCCTCAAGTAGTTTGTCTAATTAATGTTGCGTATTCACGCAACGCAATGCAAAAGTAATTTCAAATCCTTATCAATCTAACTTATTCAAGTTAGATTGACAAATCTAACTTATTCAAGTTAGATTGACAAGGACTTGAAATGATTTTCTAATTACGTTTACAACGAGCTCAATTAGAAGAAAACAGTTTCACCTTAACTTTGTATTTTTAAGGCGGCATTTCATCACTAATGGAGACTGCTATAAATAAGTTATTTTTCAGACCGGTAATGAATTCATGTACGTAAGAACATATTTACGTGTCTAGGTTAGGTAGAGGACATTACAGCACTTATACTTATGTACGACACTCAAGGAATACCTATATTTATGAAATAATTATACCACGTTTTTTGTTCACGATGAACTCCTAAACTGATGAACCAATTTTAATTAAATGCACACTGTGCAGTGTGGTCCCACTTCAGAGATAGGATAGTTTTTCACAATTATATATATACATTACAGTTTTTTTTTTTGCAAATTACTTAGCCACAGCATCGCGTGGTCGGTACATATGTAGATTATTACAGAATAAATGTACCTAGTAAACATTTCAAACATTCGGACTTTAATACAAGACAATAATTATACAAATTAATCACTGTAGACGGGTATTTCACGAACAAACGTTATAATTTCGGAATTGCTAACCGTATCTCATAAACATTGAAGAGTTAATGGAATTATAACGTTTGTTAAAATTTGCTGTTTTATACACCAAATTATGGGTTAACTCGTGCACGAATTAATATCATTTTTTTATTGTGCGTTATATCTGTTACGGACCAAATGATTATCATGGCAATATTCGTAATGTTTGGACATTTTGAAAAATGCCCATTATGACTGGGCAACATAATAAAAACGATTGAAATAAGCAAATTGACCGAGCTGTATGAATAATGTCCCCCACCTATTGGGCTAAGTAAAAAAAATATTATTTTATTCAATTGTTATAATGATAACATACATTATTGTTATAAAATCAATATGGAAGTCGAGAACGAATACTACTAATGTAAAAATCATACAAAAACAAGTTTTCTTTTTTTTAAGCGAAGTCAGACTTCTGTTTAACAAGAAAAACCTGAACACGTGCGCAGCATTGCATCATGTGCCGATATACCACTTTACCGTTAACCCCGTAAGATGACATTTAAATTATCTCCTTGATGGCATTTTAGTATTTTTTTATTGCATCAGAGTCTGTTAGACATACACTACCTTTACAACCACATCGACTGTATTCTAGACTAGACTCCTGATACCATTTATCATGTTCATTCAGATACATATAAACGCACTTTATCGATCTTTCGTATTCGTTTTCAATTCGAGATATAATACATATACCGTCCGCCTTTATTAGCTATTAACTAACTCCACAGCAGTGTTTGTAAATAATCATAGTCCTTCCAGTCATGTTTTTGATCCTAGCGCTCTGCCTCATACTCGTATACCTTAATTATCACATTGCCCAACAGTAATGTAACAATATTCATAATGCCCAGACAATGTGATAAATACTGAGGATTATATGAATAAGTATTAACTACAAGTCTGATTTTACTTGTCATTATTCATTTTGCCCGAAAAATCCGTAAAACCAAAGTTTGATCTATTGACTAGTAATACTGTAAAACTGTCATGGAAATTGCGGTGTATTCTCTTTTGCTTTTTTTATACAACCAAAAAACAAAATACAACAATACAACGTACATAAATAATAAATAAAAACTGCGATACGCTGAAAACTTTCTACTTACTATATGTCTCATTCTATTCTATCTTATTTACTAATTAAAAATAACAAAAAAATAACTCACCTAGATGTCATATTGTCTGTCGTTTAACCCAATTTCAAAGTCCAATCCTGAAACAAAAATAAAACACTTGGTTATTACACAAAAATACTATACATACATTGTATTGTTTAATATTTGAGATACATCTAGCCACCCGTAAACTGCGTACAGTGGAAAATGTGATCTTAATCACCGGGGTAGGGTGCGAATCGCCCGAATCTATAAAGTATTCTAGCAGGTCACTTAGGAATCTGATCAACAACCCATTGCTTATATTATACATGTAAATACAGTTTTATTACTTTTTTTTTATCATGTGGAAACCCCCACGGTCATCACCTCACCGGAGCTAACGGTGAAGTGGTATGTCGGAATCGAACCGCCTAAAAACACACGCTGTTCCGTCACAAATGGGTCTATTGCAGGGGAACCCGGGTATACCCTAGGAAGGAGTCCTCCGGGAACCCCTGCAGACCTTGGCCGCCTTCAGCAGGCGACCACATCATAGGGTACGGGCGGCCTAACCCCCCTCCAGATCAGAGAGGTGCGCGTGGAACACGTCGCGCCACCGTCTCGGGCCTGCTTCTGCAAGGGTAATGGTCAGCCCGACCCGTTACCACCAGGCCAGCGCTCATGGAGGCCGGAGATCATTTTGCGCTCTCCGGCGCCTGGTGCGTCTTCTGAGGGATGGGAGAGTACTTGTTCTCTCCCGTTGCCGTTCCGCCGCTTCTTTAGCCAACATCACCTCCTCGCAAAACAAGGCGGCGGAATCCCACGCACTCTCACTTTGGACCATGGACAAAACCATGGTCTCTACCGAGAGGCTTCCCACCCCAATAGCTGTCACGAGATCGTTTCGCAGCTGCGTCCATGCTGAGCACTCCACCAAAGCGTGGAGTGCAATGTCCTCGCGACAGCCTCCGCAGTGGTGGCACACAGGCGATGGCCGGCCCGGCCTATGCGACACAGGTACTTACCAAAGTAGCCGTGTCCGGTGAGTACCTGCGTCAACCGGTAGGAGAGGCTGCCATGTCGCCTCTCCAGCCAATCCTCCATGATGGGTCTTACCGCCACAATTGTGGCGTGCCCTACAGTTTTATTACATAATGTCTTTGTTAAACTACTATTTTTAAAGACTTCGTTGTCATCAGGACAAGATCTGATGGTGGGATCCCGGAGAAATTTAACATTATAGGCACACCTATAGCGGTTTGAGTATTTTTAACCTGTTTTTATCAGCGTCACGTCACTTGTAACTATATATGTAAACAAATCTTGAAAGTCAATTTTAACCTACTTTCAGTCGTCCTATCGAGATGAAACTTTGTATGTATGTGTGGTTGGAGCTGATCTGATGATAGAGCCAGGAGCAGGGTTGCCAACCTTAGAACTTTTTTTCTCGTACTTACACAATTAAAAATCTCGTACTCTGGCTTTCAAACCTAGTACATTCAAAATATGAGGTAATAATATGTGGTTTTTTTGTAATGTACTTTTTTAATTAATAAAGAATTAGGATGTTTATTTTGTATTTCCATTTTTTTTATGAGTTCTTAACTTCTTAATTTTAACATGTCTGCTAAGTTCACGGTCACTTTTCATTTCATGTCTACTTTCCATCTAGCAGACTCAAAGTCGCCTAAGTGTAAAAACCCATTGAGACTATAAAATAGTGTATACAATAAAAAGTTATGCTCAGAAATTTCTTATGTCAAAATTTCGTATTTAATTTTTATTTTTTTTTATTTATCAAATAAAATACAAAAAATCCAATTTGTATACATAGCATTTGTAAACTAGTAAGGTTTGTAGTAAATGCTACAAGTAGTACATTATGTACTTAAAAATAACGAAAGTGCAGGTGTTAATTAGTAAACATTAAAGTAGTGTTTTTTTTTAATTGTACGAATTATACGCAGTGTCCTTATACCCTTTACAGCAGACCACAAATATGACCACCTGTTACAAGGACGGAGGCTCCAAAATTCGTGTGACGTAATTATGTATGGATGATGGATGATATTGTAATAAGGGGCCATCCATAAGTTACGTCATGATTATCATGATTTAGGCACATTGAACTCGGTGATACTTTTTTAAAAGATAATTATATACATATAATAGTAGATATGGAAACAAAATAGAGTGTTGTTGAAATCGAGATAATCTTATCAAAATAAAACTCGGTCAATTTTTAGAGAGATAAGGACTTTGAATAAGAATGTTACGGGTTTTTCAGGTCGCAGAGTTATCTTGGGATATAATTTTACTGTCCCGGTTACGTCTTCTAGCTATTTGTCAAATCACATTTAGCATAGCATCGCTTGATACCTACATCTTTCTAAAAGCTGTGATTTCTGCAACACGTATAACACGGTCGGGTATAGCTGATAAACGAAAATGTGCTCACAACGCGCGCTACTGTCAGCAGGGACCAACAAAAACACGGCAATTTTACAGTACAAAATAAATAATAATAATAACTTGTCACATCTCACACACGGCCGTCTGATCCAAAACTAGGCAGAGCCTGTACTATGGTACTGGTAGTGGTATGGTACAGACCGATGAGAAACATACTTATATATTTCGAAATACATTCATATATATATTTTTTTTAAATAAAAAAATAAAAAAAATATATATATATAAATTACACCAAGAAACAGAACAAATGATCGTGCTCATCACACAATTATTTGTCCTGGGTGGGAATTGAACCCACGGCCAGAGTCTAGTGGTTAGTGATCCTGACTGCTGAGCCACAGGTCGTGGGTTCGATGTAGTGGTTAGTGATCCTGACTGCTGAGCCAGAGGTCGTGGGTTCGATTCCCACCGAGGACAAATAATTGTGTGATGAGGACGATCATTTGTTCTGTGTCTGGGTGTAATTTATAAGTATATATATTTAACATATAAGTATGTTTATCAACAGTCTGGTTACCATAGTACAGGCTCTGCCTACTTTGGGATCAGACGGCCGTGTGTGAGATGTCCCAAGTTATTATTATTATTAAAGCATGTTTTTCTAAACTGTGATTTATTAGTTGAATTTGTACATACAAAACATATGTATAATTTTTACTTCGTTTTATTCCGTGCATAGATATATCGACAAAATGGTAGTAATATCACATGCCATGTAATAATATAATATTCGATGCAGTTTTAAAAAGTTTATGCTTGTATAGATAATGCCTTCATCGTTTAAATAAATAAGCAATTTCGTTTATTACCAATGACATAATATTATAATTACATGTTGTATTATCATTAGTGATCTGAATAGGTAGAGTTAATTTACCCAAACTTCGAGGAACAGAGATGAAAAGTGGAGACTGCCTTATGACAACATTTTTTTGGGACAGTTCGTCTCGGGTTTTGGGATTCAATTAAGTACGTTTAACATTAACAGACTTCACGTGTCAAATGTTAGAAATGGAGAATGGGGATACAATAGCTTAATTTGTGATTGAATGTTAAAAAAATATGTAGGAAGATTCCTATGTAGCCCAAGTACATGGGGTACATGGCTAAAAGCAGCTTCATATTATACCAAATGTTATTAACAATTTTGATGTTTTGTCTATAAGGCATGCTAAATCTGTGGAAAAAAAAACAATTAAAATCCGATTTACATTACATATTGACAAATGCGATAAACTATTTCAAATTTCATTAAAAGCTTTACAAAAATCTAATTTATTGCTAACTGAATCTTTAAATATATTTGATGAAACAAGAACTGTTTTAAGCTAGGGTTCGTCGGAGCCAATCAAACTAAAATTAGTAAATGTTCTAGGTAGAAACCACGATGTTGATGTGATTGGACATTAAAAATCAGTCATTATCATACTACAAATATTCTAGTCTAGTGGTTAATAACCCTGACTGCTAAGCCAGAGGTCGTGGGTTCGATTCCCACCCAGGACAAATAATTGTGTGATGAGCACGATAATTTGTTCTGTATCTAGGTGTAATTTATCTATAATATGTATGTATTTAGAAATATTTAAGTATATTTATCAGCGGTCTGGTTACCATAGTACAGGCTCTGCCTAGTTTGGGATCAGACGGCCGTGTGTGAGATGTGTGGAGTTATTATTATTATAAAGGGTTTACAGTACAAAAATAAATAGGATGAAGGTGAAAAAAGACATGATAATTTATTTTAATTCCTCGGACGAAAATCTAACACGTGATGAAAGGGAACACTGCGATTCTGACACTGAATATTGTAATGATTTAGATTAATTGACCATTATCAACAACAATCGAAACATTATTCTGTGCGTGTACCTAAGTACTCTAAGAGTAATGAGTGGCTTAATTATTGAGCTCGATTTCCATTTACGGTTTGTTTCAATATATGTAAATAATATAATACTTGCAAATGAATAAGTCGCGTGAAAAGCTACAACATTGTTGTTTTTTACCTTTACCTTATTAATTATTTAGGTGGGTATTTGGCAATTTTTTTTACCTGTACTGGTTTCGTGTTTTGGGTAGATTTTGGAAAATTAATTTATTCTATTTACTGTATTATTAACATTTATTTTAAACATCCTTAAGTGACATATCAAAACGTGGGACCATTATCATAAAAAAAAATATTTTGTCCTAAGGCAGTCTCCACTTTATGTGTTCTCGATTCCGACTTCGACTTTTTCTGATCACTGATTATTTATCATACTTACAAGTGTCTGTTACAGAAAATGAAAATTAATTTAATGTGTAAAACCATAATTCTAAAAGTTTATTTTAATATCGTGGATTAAGAAAAGTGATGCTAATAGCATTATCTGATATGGTTTTTTTTATTTAACATTTTATCTAGCAGGCTTAATTGAATTAACTGCAGATATACTGTATACCTACCTAAAGTTTTTGCTCTTGGAAATCTGACTCAGACGTACATCGATATACGGGGTAGTCCGACTTGAATATTTTAGTTATAAGTACGTTTCGGGGACTATTTTTGTGAAAAAACGGTAAAAGATCTTCGAGAATCGAATCTCAACTATTCTGCTCTATAACATTAAGATATCAAAAATTACACGGTCTGCTGGACCGATATGTAGTTATCGATGCCTAAAAAAAATGCAACACCAATAGTGTCACTTTTGCTTGGCAACCAACCCTACCCGCCCGAGCTCTGTCGATTCTGATGTCAGTTGTCATCTCTATCTATCATCTCGATAACTGACGTCTTGAGAGATGAGTCTTTCTACATTAACGTGTAGTGAATTCCCCAGTAACAGGGCTATCCTGTTGTCCAACACAATTACATTCTAGTCCGATTCTTCAACATTCTCGTTAATCTGTTTGCGTGAGTAGTAAGTAGACATTCGCTGTTCATATTTTATTGCAGTCAATTAGATGAATTCTTTATTTGTTACGAATCAATGATCTTTACTGTACTGATAGATGGTTCCTACTATCATCATTTGCGTGCAGATGATATGCCAATTGCTGGCTATATACCAGTACAGACGACATGGTTGGGTTCCGTACATCCAGACTATTTCTGGATCTTAATTTGCCTTTTTTCCAAAACATGTTTTTTGAATAAATACCCTCTAGTAGAAAGAGTTTACACGATTCAAGTACTGGAATACATCATTTCACTTGAACAATGCAAACGAAGTATTAAGCGGTCATTTGAGCATTTGTTTATTGTTAGAATATTAAGCTGTGTTTACAGAAAAGCTATAACAAGAAGGATGTAACGTATTAGCTTACAAATAGAGACAGTACTAGTATATAGTAGACTGTACACTTAGCTTGTGTTCGATAGAAATGATGTCATCGGCATTAGAAATCTTCTCTCGACATTAAGTATGACAAACTAATTATTTAATTAATAATTATTATTTGTTGTTACATAATATTTGCAAATATTATTATATATAGAAAAAATCTGCCCAATTAAGAACATTCTCACATTTAGAAGTCACTTAAAAAATGCTCTCCGCAGCATAGAGGGTGATAGAGGTATTTTATGAAAAATAATTTTGAAGACAAAATTTAAAATTAAAGAAACCAATTGTATTTATTCAACTTGGATGCTTTTTAAATAGTAGTTACTTAAATAAGCATTAAAATTAATTACTTTCACTCCAGGCTTTTTTGATGGTATTGTATCAGAATAACACAAACTGGTTCCCAGATAAATCGCCACAGATAAAGATCGATGAATCAGAAATGCAAATAAAATTTCTGATCTCTTGAATTAAATCTTTGTTTGCGATTCAGAGGAAAATAACCAGTCTTTATTATGGCGGAAGATAAAGGTGTAGGTAGGTAGTCAAAATATGTGATGGCTATTTTATTAGGTCGTCACTTGTCAATCTTCCGTTACTTTCGAGGAGACGTGATTACGTGTATAATGTACATCACAGATATACATATGCATATGTAATGCTTATCGAAGTAAAGCTTTAAGTATTTTTTATCTATAAAGCTAAAGGATACTCACTCACTCATCTAGTGACTAATCACCAAAACTGGAAAACTACTTGACCTACTTGACTTACTTACTTGAAGATAAAATTTGACAGGGAGGTAGTTTACGTTAAGGAGACGTCAGTTAATAAAGGATTCTAAGACAGGGCCGGTTTAAGGAGGTCTAAGGGCTCTCGCCACTTTATATGAAAGTCCTTAGTTTTTGCTACCAGAAACATAGGTCTTATGGTTTACAATATAAAATTCATAAATAGGGCTGTGAGATTTGTCTTCACAGGAACGCGGACGGCTCGATGTGGTCAAACGATATTTGTGTCTTTCGGATATTCTTTTCATTATTATAAAACAGGAGGAGGTAGGAAAAGTCAACTATGAACGGATGCCAACCTAAGAAAAGTTTTGTTGCCTTATGCGCTCCCTAGACGATCATGCGGCATGACATGCTGAATCATCATGCTGCATGAAGGACCTATTGAGAGTCTATCATGCAGCATGATAGATCGCTTGGTATAATTATTTTATTCAGTCGATATAGATAGTACAGTAAAGGGATCTTCTACGCTGGTATGGAAATGTCTTTGTCAAAGGCAGATTTATAAATAAATAAATTTTTAAATTTAAAATCAAAAGAAATTGTCAATCAACTGCCAGCACGTAGTTTGCATGTAATGCACGTATTTTACATGTCATTCGCACCAATCAATGCAATTAAACAATCATGCACGCATGACAGCACGTAACGCATGCCAAGCCGCATGATCGTCTCGGGAGCGCTTTAGACCTATTGTGGAAACCTTCTTTGGTTTTTGTGGCTGCGTTTACTTTTTTGCTGTTTCAGTACCTAATAGTTAGATGTTTCTAAAACTATGCAAGTTGTGCAACTTTGCAAATGCCCGGTATTCGCCAAAGGCTTAAGTATTTTAAGCGAGCAAAGTCGCGGGTAACCGTTAGTTTAGAATATTTCTAATCGTCTACCTCGTTAGTCTCATGGCATACAATGATGTCTTCCTCTGTTCAGAAATTCTTAGTCGGAACACGTTGCACATAAAACCCTGGTGCCCGGTATTCGCCGAAGGCTTCCGTTATGTGGAAGCAAAAATATCGGTGGGTAAATAAGGGCATTAAATACACGTCTGCCTACTTCTTTGGAGCTCTTCTTTCTATTTGGTTGTATGCTTATTATTTTGTAATATAAACTTTTTCAAGCTTCACCGTTTATTAATCATTTTTAAATATTTCTTTTTATTAGTTAACTAGCTTTTACTCGCAGTACTTTTTATGAATTAAATGTACCCGTCCCTATTTGCCCCCACTTAACATATCAACCACAGTTATCGATCAACAAAAAACTGTTAACAACTGGAAATCATTGAATTTGTAAGGTAAAGTTAAAGAAAAAAACGAATGGCGTGTTTTGTACAGGATAGGCACTCAACTATCTAAAGCCTTGTATCCATTGCGCGCGGCAGTTACGCGCGTCAGACCGCGCAGTTGCCGCCTAAGCCATTTTAGGAATTAATTTAGTTTAGAGAGAGGCAGTTGCTCGTGCACGTAAAACGTCCATGGCTGCTTCACAAGAACGGAACTGAGATGGATCGCACGAAAAATTCTTACCTAAAATAGGTAAATGACAAATTTGCCGCACATGGTACGCGTAACTGTCGCGCGTAGTCGATAAGGCCTTTATGATTATGGGCGACTGCCGCGCGATCCAAGGTTCGAAGATTTGCCGCGCGCAATCCATTGAATACAAGTCTTAAAACGTAGGCGAGGGCACGATGATAAGACATTATTTCACAATAATTGTAGCCTGTTACAAATTTATTTTAAGTCGGAAATCGTCATACGACGAGGAAAAAAGTAGTCATCTCGACATTTCGAGAAAATCGGATGTTCCTGCAATCGATCATATTTATTTTACCCCTTAATTATGTCATTTATACAAGGCTATAGTGAAAAAGGTTACATTACTAGTACATATAATTTTAAAACTACACCAATAAGTTAAATTCTTGTCAGATGTCAACTTGTTCCGTGCAGACTGTTTACCATTTGTGGTTATTAAATCTGTACTTACATAGCGACTTAAGGAGCAATATAGGTCCTACTTAATGATGGCACTAACTAAATGTAAATAAATTTATTCGTGGGAGAGCCGTTCGGCACGTACTGGCTCGATCGGAGTAACACCACACTCACAAAAAACACCGGCAGTGAAGTTGTATTTCGCCGAGTGAGTGAGGTTACCGGAGGCCTTAACCCTCTCTCCACCAAGTCTAAAAATCGGGTATACGACAGGTTGCCGCAGGTTGCCGCTCCCTTTCCTAGAGGTGGTTGGCCCCTGCATCCGGAAAAGTACCCTCTCGCCATAGACTGCGAACAGCTGTTATTGGGCTTACAGCTATTTAGTAGGTACCTCCTTCAGCTTAATCAAGGAAATAGTTTATAAAATGGTATCTTCGAGAACTAATAAATGATATTTTTCTCTCTCCGTTATTTGTGAACCGATTTTGATTATTATTTTTTTGTTAGATAGGGTATACCTCAAGGGTGGTCCCATGTCAAGGAAGTCAGGATCTGATGATGGGATCCTGATAAAATTGATAGAAACCCTCGAAAATTGTAGGAACGAATAGGGTTTCTGTTTACTTTTCATTACTTTATCAGGTATTTGCGTTCAGAAATCATCAATAAAATTTGATAGTTTATGTAAATAAGCTTAAGACTTAAAAGGTTTATTTATTTTTTGCGTTTTACTTATTTTCGTCGGTTTAATTTTTTGTTAAAAAGATTTTTAGATGCCTATTACAAGTAACTGTAGACATTTTAGCTAAAAGCTTAGTTATAGAGACAACAAATGAATATTCCACCAATGTTAGGTTCAGGCATCAAACAGATATAAAATTTAGAATTGAGAGATTTTTTTATGTTTTCTAATACTTTGTAGGTTCTTACGGAACGAAAAATTAAATTAAGTTTACCTTTCATGTAACACTAATATTATTGTACCTGAAGATCTGACTTTTAAAAAGAGTGGCCATGAGTTGCTTTGCCAGTATTCTTCTCATAAGGCTCTACGCATTTTGGAAACTGGAAGTTACAGATCGACGCAAGCAGGCAGTAGATTTTGGTTTTTTCACCTAATTTACATCGACAATCCAGTACATGCTGTGGCGTCTGTTTGCGTCGATCTATGATTTTTAACAGTAGCTTCAATTTAACGTTCATAAATGTCACTTAGTGTCTTAATAAATTGAATAAATGAATTTGAATTTGAAAGATTTACGGTTTTACTCACATGTGTATTTCGGGGATGCCCGACTAGTTGCGAAACCGACAGGAGCTTTTTATCAAAGGGTAAGGCGCCAGACCACCTAACATCGCCTTTCGTGTCACACGCACGTGAGTAAAACCGTTTATCTATACTAATATTATAAAGCTGAAGAGTTTGTTTGTTTGGTTGGTTGAACGCGGTAATCTCAGGGACCGGTTCTAATTGAAAAATTATTTTTGTGTTGGATAGTCCATTGATCGGGGAAGGCTATATAACATCACGCTACGACCAATAGAAGCGCAGCATCAATGAAAAATTTGCAAAAACGAGAAAAATTTACAAAAGCAAGATGAAGTTGCGCGAGTAACTAATCTTTAATAAATACTAGCTGCGCCCCGCGGTTTCACCCGCGTGAGTCCCTCGTTAAGTTTTCTTTTTTGTGCAAACTTCACATAAACCATCTATTAAATAGTCCGAACAAAGCCTTTAGGCTAGGCCTTTAGCTTTAAATTTAAATAAAATATATTAGTACCAATAACTTCACTTAATCTTATTAATACTACACTAAACTTTGTTGGGTTATTATCTTTGCATATTATACACACAATGATAAGCACATATAGTTATCATGATATTAATGTCAGTACATAACTGTCTGATGCAAGCAAAAAAAGAATAGTGAGATTAAAACAACATTCAAAAACATTTATTTTTACAAATCACGCAGCTGGATAATTTTTTATATGTTAATAATAATTTACCTACACAGAGACAAAGTAAGAATTGTTTGCAACCTTATGCTATCAAGAGATACTCAAATGTAAAGTTGACTGCATAAATGGCAAAATGGTTCAAGTTGTCGTGAGGTGACACCGCTGTGACTGTAACGTTTTTTGACGCAAGACAATTATGTGTTTCGAGTCTAGGTGTGCTAATTGCTGTTAATTATGTTTGTAAAGTCCCTCGGGATAGCGACATCATTTGCAACTGCTAAAAATGTAACAAATGCAAAAAAAAACAGTACATATATCTATTATAGGGCTCTGAGTGGTCATCCGTTTGTTTGCCCGATTTCTTCTCATAAGGCTTAACTGTCTGAAAACGGGTGGTTATAGATTGACACTGGCAGATAGCATTCTTAACAATTTGCAACATGATATTTATTATAATAATTTTACTGTGGACAAAGTAACCTATTGTTGCCCTGACATGGGGTCTTGATTTAAATTTTAGTTTAATAAAAAACAATCAAGCTATTTTTAATTGAAATTAAGATATTTGACTTTGACAAATTTATGTCTAATAATCTAAATATTGTATTCTAAATGTTTATTCCATTGGGGCTCAGGGGTTACTGATCCAAGGAGGTTTATGCATTCCTATGTAAGGCCAGTGGCCCATCCACTAGCGATCAAAATTATATTTATCGCTAGAAATTGTTTTTTGCATTTGGCTTTCTGGTGCCCCTTGCCACTTGGTGCCTAGAGCAACCACTCCTATTTCTCTACCCCAGGGCTTAGTTTCGACTCTGTTAATCACCACAACAGACTAGTGGTCAAGTTATTAGAATTGAACTGATAAATACTACCTAAAAACATTTTTGCATAAGATTAAATGTTTATTAAGGGAGATTACTTGATTGGTTAACATCATATGGTGACCTAAATCGCTGGGATTATTTTTATTATGTAATTGCTATTTTTATATTTTATTAAGTAATAATATATTGATATTTATGGACCAGGTGGCATGCATCAGTTAGGATAACATAAGTATTATGAAAACTATATGTAATTTTTAATCAACTTTAAAAAAGGAGGAGGTTCTCAATTCAACTGTGTTTTTCTTTTATGTTTGTTACCTCAGAACTTTCGACTGGGTGAACCGATTTTGATGATTCTTTTTTTATTTGAAAGCTGGTGCTTCCTGTGTGGTCTCATTTCAATTTGGTCCAGTTCTGACAATGGCATCCATGAGAAAACCATATATAAGTCTTTTATGGAACAGTTTTTTTTGTTGAAGTCGGTTTTTTTTTTAAAGAATTATTTTCCAAGTAAACATGTTAACAATTTATTTTTTGCAGTTTACTTTTCAGTAGCTAAGAAAGATAAAGAATTTGCCGATGAACATTGTAATTATTGCAGCACAGAGTATATTTAGGTACAGTAAAAGGATTTATAAATTGTTATGAATTATTAGTTGTAGCTTGTTTTTTTAACAAATAAATATTCATAAATAGAATCACACAGGTAATCATATTTATCCAAACTGAGAACTAGTCTTGTAATAAAATAAATGAAGCACTGAGATTACAAATATTTTCAATATTATATTAGCTGTCACAATATTTATATCCAGTCACAATCATTAAATGTTTTCATTTCACATAGTACCATTCTATGCCTCAATGTTTCATGAGCGGGGGGAGGCAAGTGGGTGTATAGTAATATAAAAATCAATACTAGCTCATTACGAGTATGCACCCATACAAACATTTTCGCTATGATATACACATGAACAATGACATACACTCCTCGCAAATGCGAATACACACTGACTTTCCCTATCACTGGCATACAAATTTCACGTTCTAATGTAATCAGATGATCGTGTTCATCGTGTTGATCAAAACATTGATGACTAGAACCGTAACGGTACGTATGAAAGGCTATCCTTTCACGCGTGCTAACATATGGCCGTGGTAACACAATTATATTGATTAATCCAATTAAATGCACTCACTCTCACATTTTAAGACCTCTGAATGTGACCTTGGATTACCCAAAATTAAATCGTGACGAAAGCATACGTAGCAAGTTACCGATTGATTTTTCTATTCCGTAATTTTACTCAGCTCATTACGGAAATGTACAGAATTATAATAATTCCATAACTAATCACACACTAATATCACATTTCTCAGCACTAACCTTGCGTAACAAAGTAGATATCAGGTCACTGCACCCAAGAGTTTCCATATTTTAGGCCACACAAAATCACACACGATATCATTTTCGTCAAATTGCACAAACAAAAAAAACCAATGTGACGAGAGGAAGCGCATCGTTCAAGCTTCAAATTTATACTGACAGCCATGCTGCTGATGAGTCCGTCTTTATTGTGGTCTTGTGCGCTGATTGGTCGAAAAGGCGCTGATAAAAAACTTTAATCGAATGGTTCCACCAATGGCCATCTAGAATTTCAAAAATCTTGAAATTTTGCCAAGGATCTTTGTGATAAGGACACCATCCTGCACACGTTCGAGGTAAGATATACATTATAAACTAAAATATGTATATAATGTATACATACTATACATCTTAGTTTGTACTAATTTTTCATAATGATTCCCTAACGTTGTGATAATTAATATTCGAAGCGTGATCCATGATTCCACTGAATTCTCTTTAAGATTTTATGAACTGCCGACATAGCTTTAATGACAAAAAAATATTATATTTAGTTTTTATGCAAATTAAAATGTATTACTCATTACAGTACCTGCTATTTGCGTTAAAAAAATACGACTATAGAAACGAAACGCAACTGTCAAGTAATGTCCTAAAAGTCTAATACTGTCAAGTCAAACAAGTTTTTTGAGGTTAATTGAGAAATAAGCTAAAAACGCGTGAGCTTTTTTAAGAATAAAAAACTAAAAAATGGCTAAAAGGAAAAATAAGAATCAAGACAGGAAGAAGAAAGTTAGTTTGGTATTTGACGAGTCCAAAAGAAAGTAAATAACACATTTTTATTGTTGTTGCCCGCTAGGTAGATAAAATGCAAATGGTTTAATTTTTTTTTATTTCAGGGAGTTTTTGTGTGGATTCCGCAAAAGAAAGTTAGAAAGAAAGAAAAAGGCACAAGAAGAACTTAAACATATGTTAAAAGAGGAGAAAAAACGAATAAAACAGGAGGTGAAACAGTATTATTGTTAATGTTGCATAGACTAGGATTTTGATGCCCCAACATATTCACGGATTCAGTATTGTGTTTAAACGCTGAATACTATTCATTGCATTTTTTTTAATAATTTAATTCTTAACAACTAGTTACCGAGTATAAATATTATTGAAATAGGAATTTATTAAGACAAATCAGTAAATGGCAAATAATGTATGAAGTATGTACATATCCATACTAATATTATAAAGAGGAAAATTTTCATTGTTTGTTTGTTTGCATTGAATAGGTTCCGAAACTACTAATCCGATTTAAAAAATTGTATTAGTCAGCCCATTTATTGAGGAAGGCTATATACCACCACGCTACGACCAATGAGAGCGGAGCATCAATGAAAAATGTTGCAAAAATGGGGGAAATTTACAAACGCAGACAAGTTGCGCCGGTCAGCTAGTGTATATATAAGTATGTATACTAAATGTTCACATTGTTACAGAATAAAGAATCTTACAAAAAGCTGGTAGTCTCAAGTAGGCCCATACCAGATATAGAACAGTTACTCCGAGAAGAATATGAGGATGAAGATGTTAATGTTAAAATTGTTGAATTATCATCAGACACGCTACAGAAGAGAGACTTAGTTATAGGAGAAAACAAACCTACAGAAACAATTAAAAAGGAAAAAAATAAGAAAAAGGAAATAGTTACAGAATCTATCTCAGGAATGGGATCTGATGAGGAAAGTGCAGAAGAAGAAGATTCTGAACAGAAGGATGATGATAAAAAAAGTAAAACAAAAAAAGAAATAAAACAAATGCTCAAGAAACAGGCTACAAAGAAAATACAGAAAAGCAAGGTATTTCAGATGAAAAGTAAATTAGACAGAGTTCAGAACAAAAAGAAATCTATGCAAAAGAAAGGAAGAATGGCCAAAGCCGATCCTCGAAAAGACAAATCAAAGAAAAAAGGAGGGAGAAGAAAACACTAATTTTAATTATTGTCTTTATTTTGGTAAAATATAAAAGTATAATCATCATAAATCACATATTTTACTTCTCATAATTAACAGGAAGCATCCATAATAAAACAATCATAACTATGTGCTTCTGATTCAGACCTTTAAATACTAAAATCACAGTAAAGAATTGAAATATACTTAAATGTTTTAATGCTTTATATTCTACAAAAATCAATAATATAGCAGTTGCAATACTCATTATAATATTACACTTAATATTAAACATTAATTAAGCAAGACTAGTATTCCTTCATGAATCACTAGAAATCTGAAATCCCTTACTAAAGACACTTTTGAAGTTTGTTGATATATCACTTAAAAACATAATTACAATTTTTTTGTTTTACTTCTTGGCTCCTCTTGTTCTGTTTTGTACAGCACCATTTTCTCCACTAGGCCTTTTTTTATTTACAACTTCATTCCTTGGTGATCTTTTTTGTGCAAGGGACTTTTTGGTTTTTCCATTCTTCTCTGTAACTTTCTTTTGGTTTAATGTGTTTCTAGATCCAACATTTGGTTCTTGAAAATCAGGGTCTTCTTCATTTGCTTCTGGTTTGTCTTCTTCAGGATTGCTATTATTTCCTTTTGTATAACTGTCTTGTGTAAGTTCTTTAGTATTTGCATTTTCATGACTTGCTTTTCGCTTTTTATTTCCTTTGTTAGGTGTAACTTTTCTGCTGGTCTTAGTTTGAATAGCAAGGGTTTCGTTTTGCATTTCAAAATCTTCATTATCATCATCTAGAGGATTATTTTCTTGTTTTATTTCTTTTTTTGGTGTAACCTTTCTCTTTCGAGGTGATTTCTTTGAATCATGTGCATCTTTGACATTTAACATTTCATTACTAACACCAGCTTCTTTAGTTTGAGGCTCTTTCATGTCATTTAATACTTTCTTAGGTGTAACTTCTTTATTTAGTGGAGGTGTCTTTGAAACTGTTTTATTCTTACCTCTTAACTTTTCATTATTTACTGGACACACATCTTTCATTTCTAAATCTTGAAGTTTCTCATTTATATTTGCTTCCTCCCCAGATGTTGTTTTTTTATCATTTACTACTTTTTCCTTCACATAGTTTGAGTTTTCAGTTTTTACTTCTTGCTTTACATTTTTCATTGGAGATTTTTTCCCTTTCCCACTAGAAGGGCAAATATCCCTATTCAAACATTCATGGCACATAGGCCCAATTGGTAAACAGATAGTTTGTCCAAATCCAACCAGAAGATGATTGACCTCTTTCCATAGTTCAAAAGGTAGCCAAGTTTCTAAGGCCTTTCTTGTGTCTTCAGGAGTATTAGTTGGTTTCTTAACCCATCCTATTCTGTTGCTTATCCTGTGTACATGAGTGTCCACCCCTGCAACAACATTCCATTCCTTATTTATAAATAAATTATCATAGATAAGTATCAACATTTAAAGTCTTACTCACCAATCCCAGTTACTTTGTCCCAGGCAATCAACATGCAAATGTGAGCCATCTTTGGTCCTACTCCTCGTAATTTGCAGAGTTTTTCTACCGAATTTGGGATGTCACCTTTATACTGATCCTTTAGAGTCTGAGTTGTTTTCTTTATATACTGCACTTTTGTCTGAAATTGAATGAATAACATTCACTTAACTACAAATAAAACTCATAACCTCTGTAGTTTATTTCACAATTATCCTTTACTAAAATTGGTCCTAATTTTACTTAATAATATTTTCAATTAATAATATGAAATCTTTTTAAAGTAGATAGTATGAGTTAATCAATAATAACCTACACTCAACAAAATATTAATTGCACAGTTCACTTTTTGAGGATGTGGAAATAAAAAAAAGCATCATGAATATGTATATTTTGTCATTAATAGAGGACGTTAATAGCAGCAGGCACCACAGCCTCACAGAAAACCAGTAAAGCAATACTTGCATTATCGTGGGACAGCCATGCATGGGTATGTATGGGCCGGCTCGACCAGAGTGATACCACAGCGTCACAGAAAAACAGCAGTGTCGCATTACTTTTTGCCAAGAGAGTGAGGTTACCGGACGCACTTGTGAGTTGCAGTTGCCCATGGGCAGTGGTAGTCATTTACCATCAGGTGACCGGTTTGCTCGTTTGTCCCTATACCATAATAAAAAAAAACAGGCAGATTTAGCAGGTTATTGTCATATAAAGAGAACATTACTTGGTATTGATGACAACAGTTAATAGGATTACAAGTTTGTGCTTATTTATCATTTTAACTAATATTTCCTAACCTTCCAAAATCCAACTGGATAGATCAGCTTCCCCAATTCATCATCACTCATACTCAGTACATTGTCAACTGTCAAGCCTCTTGCTCTGAGACGCTCCATAGCAGCAAATGTCACCTGATCTTTAGTTTGGCTTGACAACATTAAAGATATCAAGCATTGGTATCTGTATGTCTGTAATATATATTTTAGAATTATTTAAAAGTAACATGATTGAATATAGAATTGATGGATGAAAGGGCCATCCCTTCCATTCAATTCAATTCAATTTGCCTTTAATATAGATTTTAGCATTTCACAACAGATTTTTTAAATAAAACACAATAAGAATTTACATTGAAAATTAGGGCCAATTTCTATTTAAATTTGGAGCTACACAATTGTGAAGGCACAATTTTTTTTTTTTAAGTTTTGGCATTCAAAACTCCTGACAGTTGATGGTTACTGACACCTATCTACACTTTTATTAGCAGTGGCCCTCCAATCAACTCTACTTACTAGTAAAAATAATGATATATTTATCATAATAATGAATTAATGAAACTCTTGAGAACAAGGTTTGCAATTGTGTGGTAAACTGATATTGCACATTTCTTATTATAAACAAATTCTAGCATGCCAATTTTCTAAATTTAACCCTTCCTACTGGTAATGTGGGTAACACATAGTGAGTAACAGAAGGTGGGAAATTAGTTAGTATTCCTGTTAATCCCTCCAACAATTATTAATCTTTGTTTTAAAAAAAGTGGTTGTCGGTTTACGGACAATAATTTTACGTGGTAACGTCTTAAGAAAACAGTGCAATAGAGATAGATGCGTCACAGGCCGATCGTGCCTCCCTATCGCTTGTTCCGCGCTCTCGCTTGCACGCTCGGCTCGGGCGGAACGTGACAATGAGTCATGCTTTTTCGTGCGTGCAGCCGGTTTCCATCGATTTATAAGATGTTATCATGTCAAAAAATGAATATACTCACTTCTGGAGAAGCATAACGATCCATACTCATATGACAACCCATGGTATCAACAGGAGCGTCATTGTTAGCTCTCATTATTCTCAAGTTTACAAGAAACTCCTTCCAGTTAGCTGGTTCCCATAAACCATTGACTTCCTGCCAAACAAAATGGTGTCACACACTTAATCTGTCTTAATCTAACTTTTAAAGCTGAAGAGTTTGTTTGTATGAACGCACTAATCTCAGAAACTACTAGTTAGAATTAAACAAATCTTTTAGTGTTGAATATCTCATTTATCAAGGAAGGCTATATAACATCACGCTACGATCAATAGGAGCTGAGCATCAATGAAAAATGTTGTAAAAATGGGGAAAATTTACAAACAGATGAAGTTGTGCAGGTCAGCTAGTAAATAAGATATATAAGTCTGGTCCATAAGTTTTTTATCAGGCCTACCAGATTTCTTTTTAAGATGTGTTAGTTTAGTAGTTTTGTGAGCCTAAGAGTATTTATATACAGCGTGTAAGTATCACAGTCGCTAATAACTTACAAAAATGTCTTTCTTTGCATACTTATCACAATGCAACAGTCAGTTCATCATAAAAATGTGAGATTAAGGATTTACAGTTTATAGTTTGATTTTGAACTATGCAGTGTAATGCAACACGCGTACTGTGCGGTATGGTATGACCTTCAGTGCAAGGTGCCGTCAAAGCAGCTGATTGCATAAAGTTTTACATTGCAGTTTTTTGCCGAATGGGGTATTTACTGATTTTTATTTCAGTAAAAGTTCTGTTTACTCATTGCGATATCACTTTGAAGCAAAAAAAAAAATATATATGAATTTTCTAGCAGAAATTTCCAATTCCACTCAGAATGATGGTCTGAATACACTATTTCAGGATTTGGTACCGTGTTACTGACACCCTGTATATAAGAATACCAAAGAGCTGAGAATTTAATACCGCAAAGAAGAAACTCCCATCTATGATGTGAATAATTTAAAAAAAATTAAGGGTCATTCCATAGTGCTTCCTTAGGTTACACAGCAATCTAAATAATTGACCTATATCAGTGATCTTGAAAGTATAAGATCACTGATATACTTACTATAATATTATTAGTTTACATTACCTCTTTTGAAGGAGATTCCTTCTCAAATTCGATTTTTATATGAGGTTTCTTTTCAAACTTAAACTGGCTCAAATCAATTTTATTTGGGCTTAATTTCTCTTCAGGTAATTCATGAGGTTCAGTTTTAATCTTGATATCTTCTTTGCTTTCATTTACATTAAAATTATTATTATCAGACTCTTTCTGGTTGGTGTCGCCGGCTAGTTTTTTGGACGCGCAATTTACATTGTTTGATTTTGGTTTCGCGCGAGGCATTTTATTTAAAAATGAGAGAACTTTACGAATTTTGAATTTGTTGCTTGTTAGAAAAATTGGGAAAAACAATTCAACAATTGAAACACAAATATCGTCCTTGATTTGGTCCTTGGCAATTCCCTTGTCCTACTAGCTATAATGTTCATTGAAGGTTTTCATATATATATAAAATACTCCACTCTGTGTTGAAGGCAGTTGAAGGTCCTTGACTTGACCATTTTTGACATTTGACAGGGGCACATATACTTTTATTTGTTTTTAAACTGTAAATCGTTTTGTTGCCTCCAAATTATGATACATTTTCAAATCTCCTCTAAGGTTAATACTAAAGTAATTTCAAATATTTGGACATTTGAGCTGTAAACTATCCTGATAGATTTGTGGATTTATTATTTCAATAATTAAATTTATTAGTACCGGCTTATCCATACCTACGCTTAAATGTTTAGGGCTGTTTTAAGTTGGCGGGGGGAAGTCGTTTTATTACATTTTATTTTGCTCTTTCAACTATTCGTTAACTGTAAGTTAACAAATGAAGAACAGTTAACGAACAGTTATAATAGCAAAAATAAAGGTTAAGAAACGACTTCTCCCCGCCAACTTGAGGGTAATTTTTTATTTTATTAAAAAAAAAACTAAGATCGAACAAATAAAAATTTTTAACCTAACAGTTATGAACAGTTGAAAGAGCAAAAAAAAATGTAAAAGGGTGACTTCTCCCCGCCAACTTAAGACAGCCTGCCACAGGAACTGTGAACGAATTTCTCCCCAGTAGCAGTAAGAGCACTAAACTAAACAGTGCTCGCAGTGTATATTGGAACATACCCTTGATATACGTATTTTGACAGGTGTACTCAGTCAAAATATCTAATGACAACTGTTGTCAATAAAGTCACTGTCACTTAGACTGCCAGTCAGCGCTAGCTGTAATCTGTAATTATATAGTATCATTAATACTCCGTTAAATAAATTGTACATTTTCGTTAATTTAATTGAAGAAGTGGCTCTCGTCGTTACCATTATCAATATATCGTAATGGCGGAACTACTATTGGATCCAAATATTAGATTATGGGTTTTCTTACCAATCGTTATCATCACTTTCTTGGTTGGTATTGTAAGGCACTATGTATCACTTATATTGTCTTCCCAGAAGAAGATTGAGCTCCTGCAAGTTCAGGACAGGTATATTTTTAAATTTATTTAGATTTTAGTTAAGTATTTCATTAGATTTTAACATTAGTAGATAAAACTCTAAAATTGGAGTTTAACCTTAATTCTGGATATACTTAGCCAATAAAATTACTAAAATGGAAGGGTTATTAACAACATTTTTTTTTATAAAAAGAGTATTTCAGTATATCATGTGATTTTACATATTTAAAGTAGTTATTAGTTAATTTTTTCTTTGCAGTCAAGTGATGATACGCGCTCGTCTGTTGCGTGAAAACGGCAAATACTTGCCGAAACAGTCATTTGCTATGCGTCGTCACTGGTTCAATAATGAGGAGACAGGTTACTTTAAGGTTCAAAAAAGAGCTGCAGCTTCACAGGTGATCACATACAACCTTTATATTATACATAACATCCATAGGCATTCAGTTTATTTATGCTGTGTATTACAATATTTTTTGGTACTTTTCTTCATATAGTTTATTATTTGACCTAGCTACTACCATGGTTTATCTTGTTACCGTTTTGCTGACACAATGATAGTAATTTTTCTTTAAAGAATTTTTATTATATTTTTACATAGATGAATACATTAATCCCTTGATATCCTAAGGTAATTTATGATGGCGTACAAATAAGCATCTTATGAGATATATGCCATTTTTTTAGAGTGAGATAATGGTGTCAATTCTGTTGTATTTCTCTCTTAACTATAACTGACAAAATTTTCTTCATACAAGATGTAAACCTTGTACCCTTCGAAACAAGGTCTTATTTCAAATATAAACAAGTGGGTAACATACGTCGCTATCGAAATAAGCAATTTGTTTGTCGACTAAAGTCTGACACGCTTAAATAAACTTTAATGCCACGTAACGAGAGCTGCTATCCGTTGAATGCCATCTCTTTTGCTCTGTGTTTTTAGTAAGCGTCTTCATAGGTGTCGATTTAAATAACGTCATCTGAGTTCGTTTTGAACAAGTTTTTTTACACCATTTGAATAAATGGGGACTCTCGCTGTGTGGAAATAAAGTTGAGTATACGTTGACAGGTTTTAGTCAAATTTTGTGGCGTTGAGAAATAGATGCCAGTAACAAATAGACCTTGTTGCGAAGAAGACAAGGTTGATTTCATATGAAGAAATTAAGTTAGGTTTTAGTTTAGTGAGTCTGACAATAGAATCGGCACCAATATCTGTCTAATGGTTAACTATATGTAATCTTTTGTAGAGATATTTCTACTATACAATTCAAGCAAAAATCTACTATGTACCTTCATAGTAATAATATTCAATTAATAGTAACAAAACCATAATCATAATTCTTTTAGAACCCAATGACAGACCCTGGCATGATGACAGACATGCTTAAAGGCAATGTAACCAATGTGCTGCCTATGATTGTCATTGGAGGCTGGATCAATTGGATGTTCAGTGGTTTCCTAACTAGTAAGTATTCTTAATGCTTCAATTTGTTATACAATGGCTCTATTTTTTGGAAAATGATAATTCTGGCAGCAACATGGTTAGCAACGAAACAGTAAAAGTGAAAACAATTGACCAGATCCAAAGAAGGTACGTAAGTCCTTAATATTATTACTAATAAGTATTTCCCACTATTACAAGTGCATAGACAAATATTAGTAGATAACAAATTAATTTTACATAATACTAGCTACCTGGTCAGGCTTTGCTGTGGCTAAGTAATTTTAGATAAAAATATATTGTGACTATAAATTGAAATAAAAACTATTCTATCTCTCAAGTCGGATTAAATTGCACACAGTGTGCAAAAAATCATTAAAATAATTTCATTTATTTAGGAGTTCATCGCAGACAAACATGACACGAAATTTTTTATCACTATATATTATAAAACAAAGTCCCCCGCCGCGTCTGTCTGTCTGTTCGCGATAAACTGAAAAACTACTGAACGGATTTTCATGCGGTTTTCACTAATAGACAGAGTGATTCATGAGGAAGGTTTTAGGTGTATAATTTGTACCCGTGCGAAGCCGGGGCGGGTTGCTAGTATAATTATATAGATATATCTACTTTTAACTTTATTTTAGCGCCTGCATTAAGGCATCTCTATCCTAGGCTCTTAATATTTGAGAAACAAGTTGGTTGGTTATTTGAAGTGCCATTTAAGGAGTATAGTTTCAAAAACCGCAAAGTCCATTTTTTACATTGTAACAACCTTCTTATTGTCCAGGCATCACTATTTCTTGCTTGTAAAGCAATATAACTTTATAAATAAGTTATAAAATCATTTTTGAACAATAAATACAAGTATAATTATTACAAAAATACTTCAATAAATAGAAATAAAATTTTCAATTTCTCGATTTTGTGCATTAAAGAACTTTGCGGTTTTTGAAACTATACCCCTCAATTGGGAAGCAAGTTAGTAGTAATACAAGTTTGTTTGTGTGTTTCGAGTATGTTCTTTTATTAAAAGTGTAACATTTGCACGCTATACATATATAACACTGGCACGCTGGTTGCCCATCACTTCTTCAGCAACAGAGCGGTCCATAATTGGAACTCACTGCCAGAGGACGTTGTTTCTGCCACTTCTATAAACGCATTTAAAACGGACTTGATAACTAGCCAGTTATCAATTTTGTGTAGTGTAGATCGTAGCCACGATTGGACAATTTAGTGCTCAAAAAAGTGACGGACATTTAAAATATAAAAATAAAGAGACTACACTATATTCATCACTAGATGTGAACATATCAGCTAGCTGCTCTTTCATAATCTAATAAATAAATAAATTTATTTTACTTCTACAGCCAAGGTGCCTTTCCCTTTGACACTTCGTTTCAAGCCGATGTTGCAGAGAGGGGTTGAACTCGCATATCTAGATGCGTCATGGGTCTCCTCTGCCTCATGGTATTTCCTCAACGTATTCGGTCTTCGCACAATATACGCCCTCGTATTGGGAGAAAACAATGGTGAGTACAAGTCTATAATTCAAAAAGATTTGCATTAAGATGGGCGCTTGAGTGAGCTATCTTATATCTGTCCTCTAAGTATAAGTTTGCAGATTATAACTACAATGAGTATTGTCTACTTCTTCATACATTCGCTGACAGCGCCAAATCAATACTGTCAGTCTGTTTGTTCCGGCTCATCTCCGGAACGGGTTGACCGATTTCCACGGGACTTTCAGTGGCTGATAGCTGATGTTATAAGGAGTAACTTAGGCAACTTTTATTTTGGATAAAGAATTAGGGTTCCGCGCAAGAAATATACCGCGGCGGGCACAGTTAGTTCAAGTAAACTTTAAGAATGGTGTAACTCGTTGGTTACCCACCTAATCCACCCCAATCATCACTGAACACCAGTGGTATCTAGTCGGTTATCAAACTAATCAACCCCAATCATTACTTAACACAGTGGTATAACTAGTCGGTTACCAAACTAATCAACCCCAATCATTACTTAACACAGTGGTATAACTAGTCGGTTACCAAACTAATCAACCCCAATCATTACTTAACACAGTGGTATAACTAGTCGGTTACCAAACTAATCAACCCCAATCATCACTTAACACCAGTGGTATAACTCATCGGTTACCAACCTAATCCACCCTATTCATCACTCAACGCCAGTGGTATAACTCGTCGGTTACTAAACTAATCCACCCTATTCATCACTCAACGCCAGTTGTATAACTCGTCGGTTACCAAACTAATCCACCCTATTCATCACTCAACGCCAGTGGTATAACTCGTCGGTTACCAAACTAATCCACCCTATTCATCACTCAACGCCAGTTGTATAACTCGTCGGTTACCAAACTAATCCACCCTATTCATCACTCAACGCCAGTTATATAACTCGTCGGTTACCAAACTAATCCACCCTATTCATCACTCAACGCCAGTTGTATAACTCGTCGGTTACCAAACTAATCCACCCTATTCATCACTCAACGCCAGTTGTATAACTCGTCGGTTACCAAACTAATCCACCCTATTCATCACTCAACGCCAGTTGTATAACTCGTCGGTTACCAAACTAATCCACCCTATTCATCACTCAACGCCAGTGGTATAACTCGTCAGTTACCAAACTAATCCACCCTATTCATCACTCAACGCCAGATGTATAACTCGTCGGTTACCAAACTAATCCACCCTATTCATCACTCAACGCCAGTTGTATAACTCGTCGGTTACCAAACTAATCCACCCTATTCATCACTCAACGCCAGTTGTATAACTCGTCGGTTACCAAACTAATCCACCCTATTCATCACTCAACGCCAGTTGTATAACTCGTCGGTTACCAAACTAATCCACCCTATTCATCACTCAACGCCAGTTGTATAACTCGTCGGTTACCAAACTAATCCACCCTATTCATCACTCAACGCCAGTTGTATAACTCGTCGGTTACCAAACTAATCCACCCTATTCATCACTCAACGCCAGTGGTATAACTCGTCAGTTACCAAACTAATCCACCCTATTCATCACTCAACGCCAGATGTATAACTCGTCGGTTACCAAACTAATCCACCCTATTCATCACTCAACGCCAGTTGTATAACTCGTCGGTTACCAAACTAATCCACCCTATTCATCACTCAACGCCAGTTGTATAACTCGTCGGTTACCAAACTAATCCACCCTATTCATCACTCAACGCCAGTTGTATAACTCGTCGGTTACCAAACTAATCCACCCTATTCATCACTCAACGCCAGTGGTATAACTCGTCGGTTACCAAACTAATCCACCCTATTCATCACTCAACGCCAATGGTATAAATCGTCGGTTACCAAACTAATCCACCCTATTCATCACTCAACGCCAGTTGTATAACTCGTCGGTTACCAAACTAATCCACCCTATTCATCACTCAACGCCAGTGGTATAACTCGTCGGTTACCAAACTAATCCACCCTATTCATCACTCAACGCCAGTGGTATAACTCGTCGGTTACCAAACTAATCCACCCCATTCATCACTCAACACCAGGGGTATCTCAGTTGGTTACCACTCAATTCCCATAATCATGAATCATCAGAAGAACACAACAACAACCCCCTTTTTAACCGACTTCAAAAAAGGAGGAGGTTCTCAATTCGACTGTTTCTTATTTTTTTTTTATGTTTGTTACCTCAAAACTTTCGACTGGGTGAACCGATTTTGATGATTCTTTTTTTAATTTGAAAGCTGGTGCTGCTTCTCGTGTGGTCCCATTTCAATTTGGTCCAGTTCTGACAATGGCATCCATGAGAAAACCATATATAAGTCTTTTATGGAATAGTTTTTTTTGTTGAAGTCGATTTTTTTTAAAGAATTATTTAGCTCACTTATTACTATGTAAACCAATCTTGAAAGTCAATTTTAACCTACTTCTAACTGTATATGTAGTTTGGATGACAATACTATAATTTGGCATCTTAGAGCTGAGAGACGAAGCCAGGAGGTGGGTAGCAGAACTCTTCAGGGCCTACTAGTAAACCCCTCGAGTTTGTCCTCATATAATTGGTTTTGGCGAGTCCAAGAGTTTGGGGTAGTAATGACGGTCTGGTGATGGCGCCAGGAGGAGTATATAGAACTCCTTTTTACTTTAGTTCGCTATTAAAAGGTTTTTTTTTTTATTTTACCTATAATTTATTACTTTTTCCTAAGAAATTTTGCTTACTACAATCTATTTTCTTTTTACACAGCTGCTGACCAATCTAAAATAATGCAAGAACAGATGTCAGGTGCCGCGATGGCGATGCCCCCAGACCCGAAAGCTGCCTTCAAAGCCGAATGGGAAGCCCTAGAAATCACGGAGCACCGGTGGGCAGTTGGCACTGCGGAGTCGGATTTACTCAATCTTAAAGACGAATATTAAATTATAGTGTATTAAATTTAATAACTTATTAGTATAATTTGAGATGTAAGCTGATATGGTTGGTGTACCTATAGTGAATATATTGTTTTATGAAATAAAAAACTCGTTTATTGGTTGTAGAGTTTTGTTGTATATTATTATCCTATCCTTTACGAAATATATGTATAGTGTTATTATCGAATATGTTGGACTATTTACAAATATTTTATTTTATTTAACATTTACAAATCTTAACAGTACTTAGATCCTAAAACGATATTATTAGCCAAACTAATTTTCAAGTAGTTTTGTTTAATAGTCATATTCCAGATTTCAGACAGTTTTCCAGATCATGATACTCGAAAACCCTCGTCCTCGATCGGTCGTCAGTCCTTACTATATAGCCTGCACTGCCATTAAAGATATAAGCCAATCGTTCACTTTGGCTCAGAAACGTCCAGCACAGCTCTCTCATTAGCTTGTGCCTCTTTATGAGGCCTTTCTTCTCACCAGGCTCAACTATCAACAACCTCACGGACGCGTACAAAAACAATAGCGGTGACTGTGTATGTTGATCTATATATTTTTTTAATTGACCATCTTAAGTCATTGGTGAGCAATTTTATAAAGTAAAGATATTGAATTTGAAAAATTTGGCTACAGTTTTTGAAAAGTGACTAAAGGAGTGGTTGTTATAACCTGTGGTACCCAAATATAACGCGACGCTGCGGTCTGTCTGTATCACACATCTTTACAACATAGAATGTAAAAATAATTTTGTTCAACCATATACTATTGACATAGAACCTGGTCCTCCGCCTTCCGAATTCAGTCCCTCCCAGCTACCTTCCTCAGGTCGTCGGTCCTTCTGGCTGGGGGGCGTCCTACCTGAGTGTAGGGGGCTATGGCGCACATTGGGGGAGGCCTATGTCCAGCAGTGGACCAGAATAGACTGTTATACTTTTGGCAAAGTAAATTATATAACTGGATGACAGATTAAAAGGCTTGTTATTTTATTTGCATTATAAACATGTATGCTTTTGTACAGACACTGCTTTAAACCGACTTAAAAAAATGGGGTATTGACAAGGTATTGTACTTTATATGTATAGGTTTTGTGCTATGATTCTTTTTTGATAGATTATTTATCTCTAGAGAAACAAGTTTCAAGTGGTATGACTTTAGACATATTGAAGTTGGTTGAACTTTTATTAAAAGATAATTTTTAAATACTAAATACTAATAATATTTCTCAAGATAAAAAGTAAAGTACTATATGTGGTAGAGGCAGTAGTGTCGCTATGTAAATTAAAACTAGTAACTGCATTTACAAAACTTTTATTTCAATGCAAAAGTATAATGAGTATATACAATATGACCTATTCCTGTACAAACACATTATATAACAACTAAATGCTTATTGCATCCTTAATCTAACCGGTTCACAATGTTACATTTCTAGGCACTAGCGTACACGGAGAAATGAAATTGAGTTTTGACGTACACCAAGAAAAAGATACCTAGTTTGCATATAAACAAGAGTTAATGTATGCACACAAAATCTATCAATACCATACAACTACCCTTCAGGTTAAAAGTATCCTATACAGATAAACACACATATATGCTTGAATGCAAACCTGAATGTGTATTGTAAAAAATATTTCCCAGCCTTTAAAACCGATTGTCAAATTTGAAACGGCGTAAATTTATATCGTTAGTAGAGGCAGGCTTTAGCTTCTGATCACAGTAATGCTTGTATCTTAAGAACCTGCATGTATGCGCAGGTAAATTATTATTGTAATGCACAGAAAGGAAATTGATTAAAAATAAAATCTTAAATATAATTTTATTGAACACCCCTAAGTATAACTCTTCTCTAGGCATCTTTTTATATCATATATCAAGGCAATAAATACACACGCATAAAACTTTTACACCTCAAGCGGATATAATATCTTAACGACGTTGATGAAATGAAAAAAAGAATGATAAGTAATAAAGAGAACTGAAGTTCAGTAACATGAGCCATTTCTTATACAAATACTGTCCTTTGTGTTTGTTAACAAAAGGTGAATGTTTTAGAATTTTATTAATAATATTAAGTATGTATTATAATATTAAATAGTATTGTGATAGTAAATGAAGTTCTCACTTGCTGAATGTTACGCCTAATTAAACGCATATCAAACTTGCTATTAGCTATGGATTTTTATATAAAAGTCGAAAATCTTTTTACAACATATGAACCTGACTTAAATTGCAGCTCAATCTCGAATATAATGACTCCATCGTTCACATAACCATAATTCTACCTATCAATATTAAGAGGGAAAAATAAACTTATCCAAAGTCAAGAAAGAGCATTGATTTCCTTTATTTTTTCCCTCCCACCTTTCTCTGTAAAAGACAGAGTTCCTAGTGCGGTTTTCCTACATATGCTTTCGCGTTAAATTTAACCAAGATTTGTATAGAATTGTAGAAGTGAAACAAATGATAATATTATATTAAAATGAATAAATGTGTAAGAATAATAGTACACACATTATTTAGCACAGTAGTGTTTTGGCAACGTTTGCTAACCCCGTTAAACAAAACGGAATGCTTGTTAAATGACAACAGTCATATCCATAACTTGCCAGTTCTTTGGCGAGTTGCCTGTAATTTTTATTTCATCGTGCATTCTGTCAGATTATCCACTTAAAATGTGTTATGAATCAATCATATAAAATGTTTAAGATATCTGATACTCCAGCCAGTTTTAGTAGTCTTCAAATACATTCAAACTGTAATGAGTGCAGCAAGTATTAAAATTAATTTGAATAATCAAACCGATTAGATTAATTTAACTGGGATTACCAAAAGAATTTATTTAGAAATATAAACACGATGAGACTGACTGCTACGTATACTTTAATTACACTTTAGCAGTTACAATTTTAATGTAAGAAAAGAAGACACATATGAAGTGTATACAGAGAATGGCCGGTTGTATAATATTTATTAATAATGCCATATTTCAAGTTCGAATAACAGGTAAAAATATAAACATACTCGCCTCATTCAGTACAATTCAAACTTCAAGCAACCAACAAATAATCTCGATTCTCAGAAACCACCTTTTCATATAACGTAATTATTTGTGAAACTAGTAGTCTAAGAGCTGGCTACCAAAATCAGAAATGATAAGGTGCAGTGAAATTGTTTATCTAAAAACGCTCCTTACTGTATGGCAAACCCATAGCGTTTACAGCCAGAAGTCGAAAGAAGAAATTTTTTATCAAAATAAAATGAACATAAAATTTCAGGACTGCACTCAAAGATTTTTTTTTGATTAAAAATTTACCTGTTTGACCGCCCACCCACGCTTCCAACCCCGGGAGCGACTTCTGGCTGTAAGCGCTATGGGTTTGTCATCTAGTAAGACGTGTTTTTGGACAAAAATTTTCACCGCACCTTATCATTTCTGATTTTGGTAGCAAGCTCTCCGTCTATAGTTACAGGTTGTGAGGGTTGTTGAATGTTTACATATGAAATTTTAAAACAAAACGTGCTTATAATAATAAGATATTGTGAAAACTTTGTTATGGTGTTTTAACCAATCTTTATTTTGTGTAAAATTTATACGTAACACGTTTTGAGTCAAAAAAAGATGAAAAAAAACGTACGTCTTTTTTAACACGCGTTTTTATTAATTGTTTTCAGGTTATTTAGTTATAACCCTGATTTGATGTTTATAAAATAAACAAATACTTTAAAATACGAGCAGACGACATTTTTCTTCGCATTTTAAGATATTATATTTACTGACTCAGAAGCAGAAAATGATTTTGAGCGTAGGAAACTACTCAACGATGTCTGTGTTGTACACTCTCAAAAACTGTATGATAAAGTCGATAGTATTGCGAATATATATATTATTACAAGAAATTCTAGCTATCGGTTTCATTTAAATTGCGATATATGAAAAGGAGTCGGTCGAGTGAGTAAGCGAGTGAGCGAGTGAGTGAGTGAGTGTATACTGTAGTCTACTTCTTGATGAGCTGCACGACGTCCTCGTCGCTGACGGAGTGCGCGAGCCCGACGCGCTGCGGCGAATACTTGGTGCTGGTGCCCCACACCAGCGCGTACTTCAGCTGCGCCGCCAGCGTGCGGTGGATGGCGTGGCACACGTGCTCGATCGTCACGCCCTGGAGGATACACATACACACGCACATCATGATCAATTGTAATAAGCCGTGTTCTTCATCCCTTCACTTTCCTCTCTTAGAGAGGGAATATTTTCTTCAAATTGGACCAACTTTGAGTACCCATAACTAATTTAATTTAAAAAAATTACCTTTTGAAATCGAATCATATCGCTTAACACACACAAAACAGTCGAATTGAGAACCTCCTCTTTTTGAAGTCGGTTAAAAATAATAACTACGCCGCTACGGTATCTGTCTATAGTTTAGTAAGTAGGTCGCACTTTGAGATTTTATGTTTTCATGATTAATGATTCATGACTAATCAAAAATTGACCCAAAATTATGTGATCAAAGAAACGATTAAACAAACATACCTTCCTCAAAATAAGTCCATCATCAAAATCTGGGGGCTGTCCAGGCTTCTTGGTGTACACTCGGATAAGAGACAGGTACTCCCACAAGGTCTCCAATAGAAAGTCTAAGTTTAGCTTCATGTTACAACTGAAAAAACAAAATACTCCATCTTTTGTCGAGTAGAGGAAGTCATAAGGATTACGATTTCCTAAATTGAAATGCACTCCATCTTTCTATTATAGAATGTCTTACAATAGATTACAAAATTCCAGAATGGTTTCGAGTTTTCGGAAAATGTCACGAAATCTCTCTACGAAATAACGTTCCGGTTATATAAGGCGGTGCATTGCTGTATGAATTGAGTTCTAGTTGAGCAATCAGCGAGTGAATAAGTGAATAGAATAGTGGAAATATAAGTGCGAAGTACAATATATAATTATAATAATTTAAATAGAAATAATTCATTGTAATTGTGTTATATGTGAATTATTGAAATAAATTGTGTCTATTTTGGTAAATAAATTAGTGTACCTTAGTAATCCCGAACCTTAGCTCGTAATAATACAATTCGAATCTTACTTTTGTCAAAATGGTTGCCATATGTAAACTGTTAAAGTTTGACATGAAAATAATTTAATGCATGCAACGCATTTGCGTTCTGAAACTGGCATTAGGGTCGTGCACTCGTTGCAATAAATATTTTTGTTTATTTTCTGCTTTAATTTCCCATGCTCGAGAGAAGCCCTTTATGCTCAAAACTGCTCATATATGTGGCCATAGCAGTGGCGTAACTATACCATCTGAAGCCCGTGGCTAATTCATCGAATGTGTACGAGAGTCTGACTCGCACTTGGTCGTTATTTTCTAACTCGTTTATTTTATAAGGTTTATTAAATTGTAAGTTTTATTGAGTAAATATAAAATATATATTTTTTAATTCATTGAGTAATTAGTGCCTAATGTGTTCAGGGCCTTTGGTACGCGGGGCCCCCTCGAGCCGGGTCCGTGGTATTTTGCCCGCTCTGCCACCCTATTGTTACACCAGTGGGCCATGGCCACTGCGCCGCGAGTGTTTTGGATTCAAATCCCACACGGGACAAAAATTTGTACGATCCACAAATAGTTGTCCCGAGTCTGGGTGTTCTTTGTGTCCGTTTTTTGAATGTTTGTAAAGCCCCCGGCGACACAGGAATATTCCTAATGTGGGAGTTGTCTTTAAAAAAAAAGAAGTATTGATTGAGGTAGGTTATTCATTGAGGAAGGTTATAGGCATTCATTGAGGTAGGTTACAGGCATTCATTGAGGTAGGTTACAGGTATTCATTGAGGTAGGTTATAGGCATTCATTGAGGTAGGTTACAGGTATTCATTGAGGTAGGTTATAGGCATTCATTGAGGTAGGTTATAGGCTATGTAACATCACGCTAGGACACTTAAGAGCGGAGTAGTGATCATAAAGCTTATAATAAGCAAATATTTGCAAATTTATTTGGGTTTGAACTAGATTCTAAAACCTATCTACAACCAAAAGAAAAGATCTTTTAATTTATGAGTGCAATCCGTGGTCAGTCAGAAACCTGCAGGTCGTAACGGACAGCAGATTTCAGTTCGAATGAAAGCCGCCTGACAGTTACAGTTACTTGTTCTGTAATATAACTTACCTAACAACGACAGAGTTGGGTTGTCTCGCTATCCTATCCACCTCCTGTATGGAGATCTGATCGATCTTGTTGTACACATACATGCACGGCAGATACACCCTGTTCGCAAGGATCACGTCTATTAAGTCATCAGCTGTCGCATCCTCGCGGAAAAGCACCTGGAACATGGATAATAAATATAGCATTTGCCAGCGGCTTTGATCGCGTTCAAGGTCATGATGATCGGTTAAGTAATAATAATAATTTTTATTACTTCTCTCACACAGAAATTGTTACATCATTAATTACATACTAATAACAAAGTTATAAACCAATTTCAAGAGATTGTAATCTGTGTGAGAGACTGGTATCCATACTAGGTAGAACCTGTATGACAGATGACCAGCTTCTCCTAACTCTAGACAAGTCGGTTTTACGGTAAGTGTACTTGTTACAATGTAATTTTAACATGTGAGATGAATGAATGAATGTTTATTGTCTGAGGTGTAATATGACTGAAGAATTCGGTGTATGTAAGTAAGTAGAATTAGGGATTTTTATACATGGATGTAAGTGTATATGTGTGTGTATGTATGTGTGTGTGTGTGTGTATGTATGTGTGTGTGTATGTATGTGTGTGTGTGTGTGTGTGTGTATGTATGTGTGTGTGTATGTGTGTGAAATTGGAGATCAGACGGTGTGTGAGGTGCCTCAAGTTATAAAAAGGGTTCAGGAAATACTCGAGCACACTCGATAGGATGCGCTGCAAATTACGCAGAACAAGTAGAAAAGAAGGTATCCTTTACTATGGTTTGCCTTCTTTACAAAGTTTTTTCATAGTAGCACTCTGACTCGATCGGTCTGTTTATTAAATTTCGATTTGACGGCTTGCCTTCATCTTGCTATCCCGTCTGGATTTTTGTTGAAAAACAGCAGTCCTACTAAAATAAAATAGTGTTACACACCTCTGCATTAAATATCTTGTATTCATGTAGAATCATCTGCACCATTTTCTCGTCAACCTTAGTGAGCTGACACGTCGAGTTGAATGAGAGACCACCACCTTTCTTCACCTGTTTGACAAAAAATATCATGATATAAAAATTAACAAAAATAAAATCGCCAGCAACCGAATTGATTGTGAAAAAAAATGTACTAATAAATACCTAATGCACTATACCTGACAACGAAACACTAGCATGCAGTTAGGAAAATAATTTAAAACATAATATGCATGCATATTTTTTTAAGTTAGTTCGTATGGAAAATCCATATTGAAATTATTCAATAGTAGATTGAATAATTTCAAAATAAAAAACATACATTCCACCTGCTTTTATGAGAAACGGAGGTGATAATACCTGGAAATTCAAAAGGTCATAACATTTTAAAATCGATGCACTTTTTTCAAAAATTGTTATTGTAACTGTATGTTAGAGTTCGTTTCAGTGATTTAAGCAAGTGTAGCATTGTTAGATACACCCTGTATATTAAAACCTTCCTGAAAATATGCAAAATACGGTAGTGAGACAATCGTGAAAATAGGTCCATTACTTTAAAAATCTCGATCATATACATACGGATCGAATACAGAATCCCTTTTTTTGAAATCGGTTAATAAATGTTGATTTTATAACGAAAATGACAACGTAGTAATTAGTCATATTTGTCAAGTCTAAATACGTTGGGCAATGCGTCGTCGGCTATCTACCATATCATATTGAAGAAACGGCCGCTGTGGCATAAGATACACCTTGCGTTGTCCCTTTTACCATCTGGTTAGTGTAGCTACTGAAAATGGATGTCGGTGTCGTAGGCGACATATGATAAAAATCTCGTAATTATCACATAGCCCGCTTGAAAACAGGTGACACTTATGAACGTTGGTTAAAATAAATTCAAATTCAAGATTTGTATTATAGTTCCTAATCATCATAGATGAAATGCAAACTTTATGATAATCTATATTGACAATGAGAGAGACAATTAAATGCTGTTTGTTTGTAAGTGCATCACTTGAAGAAGCCAGGACCGACTTTGCTACTTTTTGTTTTAAAATTTTCGTTATAGTCCAAATTAGGGTTTCAGGTAAAAAAGCAATTGGAAAATTTCCCTGAATAATGCGAAAATTCATGGAAAACACTAAGTGTTTTTTAAGATCAAATTAAAATAATTTGTTAAAACAGGATGAATGACAGGAATGACAGGACAATGTCTATTGTGTCAGCAAGTATTATAATAAAAATAATTAAGTTTACATAAAACAATCATCAATTTTACCTGTTGTACATCAGTACAACAGGTAATAATCATATTAATATTGCATTTGATACTCTCTTTTTGACAGAATATAATGTTTTCTTCATTAACCAATACAAAATGAATGCATAATATTTATTACTGGACAGTACCTAGTATATCCTGATATTTTATTGTATATTTGAATCCTCAAAAATATAATTACAATAAAATACATTGAGTAACAATTATACACACAACATATGCATAAGTATATGGATTACATTCCGTTTCAGACCTGGCTTGGTTTCTGTTAACTAATTAGAATGAATTAATTATTGATTTATTGTCCTTGTTAAATTCTTAAATAAAAGAATTGTATATATTACATTAAACAGCTTAAACGATCAAAACAGACTTAGCAAATAGAATATCTCAAATTAGTTATCTTTAGAGTAACAAAAACTATATTGAATGCAGCTGAATCTCTAAAAGCTCTGGCATCTCGCAGTAAATTATAACAAACGAGCGCCCCGCGGTTTCCCCCGCGTAAGTCCCGATTGCTTGGGAATATCGGGATAAAAAGTAGCCTATGCGTTAATCCAGGTCTCCAGCTATCTACATACCAAGTTTCATCGCAATCGATTCAGTGGTTTTTGCGTGAAAGAAGAAGAAACAAACATCCATCCATTCATCCAAACTTTCACTTTTATAATATTAGTGGGGTATTATTATGTTCATAGTGATCCAAAACTTTTAGTGCTTACCTTAAAATAAATATTAGGTTTAGGCTTATTAAGCCTGATGCCAACACTTTCCAACTCTTTTTCAAGCAATTGTCTGTGCACATAGGGTTTAGTTGCATCTAGCATCATCAGCACCAAGTCGGCCGTCCTCGCTACAGCTATCACCTGACAACACAATGATATGGTTAGTGTTATTTTAAAGATATCATTGTTGTAACATCAAATATAATATCGTAGTTTTCAGAAAGCAACCTTCGTTAGTTCCTTTTTCTATCATATGTGGCACTTGTGCTTTAATTTGGGTGTTCTGGAAAGTCATACAACATACTGAACAATATACCGTCTTAATATCTCTATCTAATTGCGATTTTGATAAAAAAAAAAATCAAGCTCATAATAAATACATCATATATCAAGCACAAATAAACCGGACAACCGATTCCGTATCATGGTACAAGATTTAACACTATGTACTTTTTAAATACTAATACAAAATAACTAATAAAAAATAAAATTGAAGTGTCTGTTTGTAATGTCAGAATAATAGTTTTTTAAGCTGATACAGTTATTTGCATACCTATACCTAAAAATCTGTTTTCAAACTCTTTGTCTGTCTCTGTCTGTGTCGGTCTGTTTGTTCCAGCTGTTCTCCGGAACGTGTGGACCGATTTCCACGAGACTTTCACTGGCAGATAGCTGATGTTATAAGGAGTAATTTACGCTACTTTTATTTTGGAAAAAAAATCAGGGTTACGTGCAAAATATATGAATTACAGCGATTATTAATATTAATCAAAAACCCCTTTAATTTTTATTTAACATTATTCTTTGTTGTTATAGCGACAATAGAAATACACACTCTGAAATATCAACTGTCTACGTATTATGGTACAAAATAAGAATGCTAAGAACATTGTTATTTGAACTATTAATGAACCATCAATGAGTTGTATATAACTTTAATCAGCTTCTCTACTAAAAATGTTCACCACTAATTTATAATTTGTGAACTTATTTCAAATATGTGACCATGGGCAGTGCAACGAAAGCCTGGTCGAAACGTCAGGCAATTCAAAGGTATGTAATACCTATTTCGTGATCGTCGTCGTTCGTCATAATTATATCATAGAACGCGAAAGTTTATATTTCAAATAACTAAAATGTATTTTGTGTAATGCCAAAAGTAGCAGAAATAATTTTTTACCTGTCTTCCTCTACCCTTGCCCTGGGCGGCACCTTCAATGATACCAGGCAAGTCAAGTAACTGTATGTTGGCACCATGGTATTCTATTACTCCAGGGATGCATGTCAGTGTTGTAAATTCATAGCTGGCAGCTTCCGAGTGTGTGTGTGTTAATGTTGATAAAAGGGTAGACTAGAAAGATAAAAGGATACATTTTTTTCAGTCCTGAACATTACTTAATAAAAATATATCATCTTCATCACCATCAAAGCAATAGCAGCCTACCACAATGAAGAAATATTACATACATCAATTAGTTATTATATGTATATCCTCCAAATCAAAGGTCTATTTTCTGTCTGTCAACAAAGTCTGTTGTTTGTCAAAAAAGCTATATGTCTCTACAATTATCTCTAGATTAGGGAAATATTTCTTTATATCAGATAGGGACACACCTAGGCTTGCAAATATCCATAGGCTAAGCTGATGCTAGATGGCTTGGCAATTGAGCAGGGCACAAGTGTGTTTACCGCCTTAGAGCCTATGTATAATTGTTAGAAAAAACATATAAAAATTACTTACTTTACCCACTGAAGGAAAACCTATAAGGGCTACGCGTGCATCTCCAGACTTTAATACATCAAAACCCTCACCCTTGTCGCCACCTTTTTTTGAGGGTTCAAGTAGCTGAGACCTGTATTTAGCTAACTTGGCCTTCAATAAACCCAAGTGGTATTCAGTAGCTGAAATAAATAAACTATGTATACTCTACAGTTTTTATATTTAGCTTGTAAATACAGTAAAATTTATAAATAGATAAAAATGGCCTTTTTACTCAGACCATATTTTTAACATATAACTTTAAGTTCTAATTGATTTGAATTATCTAAATTGTCAGGTTGTCTTTGTAAATATAGTACACTGTACAGTACTGTATTTACAAAGACAACCTGACCTTGTTTATTTATTTATTTTCATTATTACAGTAGAATTGCAGGTACTATCATTAATAATACACATAAAATAAAAAGCAGAGCAAAAAGTGAAATGTTTAAATTACAAAAATAAAAATATATAGTGGAAATCCTTCCTTCAGTAACTTAAAGTCTTACAACAATACACATATAAACTACTTGCAGTTAGAATTAGAAGTTAGGAGAGAATTAGAACATGCATAATGCAAACAAGGCATAACACCATGAGCATGATGACCTTCGATGTAGGTTGTGGGTTTCATTCCCGATTCCTTAGTACAAATATTTGTATGCATGAATGATTGTTTATAAATCTGGGTATTTCTATTTTTTAGTGTGTATGTATTTACAAAATGTATCTAAGTATGTTTAGCCATGTTCTAGAACCCATGACACGAGCTGTGCTTAGTTTCGGTCTAGATAGCATTGTGTAATATGTCAAAGACTTTTATTATTATTCTCGCATGGTGACCTGACTATTTAAATAATATTAATTTGCTAATTGACCATAGTTAATGCAACTGTTACTCCCATCTCACTTTCAATGACTTCCATGAACATTTTGTGACATATGAGAATGGATACTACATAGATTACACATAGGGCTGCCATCTTTCCGGATTTCCCCGGATTTGTCCCAGTGTTCTTTTTTAAGGTGTCCGGGAAAGAATCTCAATTTCATCCATGTGTCTAGTTTTTTTTTAAGTTTTTGTCCAGTTTCGGCAATTCAAGTGATGGCAGGCCTAATTACACATAGTTTGTGCAACATATAATTATTAATAACATACATTTATAATTTTAACTCGCAATTTAAAATATACACAACATTTATATGAGATTGTTTAAATAGTCTGTGGTGTTAAGCAAATATGCTAACTGATTGCATGGGTCCTATCAATGTAGCCATAGCAGTCAAACTGATATTTAAATAATATAGTTTGTGCCAGCGTAACAAACTTTGTCTTACATATAATTCCACAATGCTAATTATAATTTCAGGCCTGACAATTTTAAATGATATCCAAAACCAATGAATGTAGATGTTTTCTGAATAATTACACGAATGACTTTTTTGTATCGCGTCATTCTATAAGTGCCGGTTAACTTAGTAGTAAACTTTACCTTTATTTTTCTGAGTTCTTGCTATTTCCTTTTCGATTTCAGATATTTTCTCTAGAATACCCATGTTGTTTTACTGTTGAAAACAACAAAAGTAAACCACGTAACCAATTAATAAGTGGCAATTATGTCATCAATTAATCAAAGTTATTTTAAAACTACGAGCATTTCGCATTGAATAAGATAATTATTTGGCATATATACTGTAATATTCAAGTTATTTTATCGGAAAGGCCACAATGAAAAAGGTTAGGTTAGTCGCATTCCACAGACACGACATGACAACATTGACAACAGAACAGATTGACAAAAATGAGTGGCAACGTATTTGACAAAGAAAACAAAGGTTGCGCTTGTAATCGTTGATGTAATTTACTAAAAAAAGCAAATAATATTATTATTAAATTCCTATTACTATTGTTGTCGCCACATTAAAAACTCTTATTTATTTTATTAAAAATAGGGACAAACTATAATAGATGATAACGCAGTTCACTATTTAATAAAAATAAGTTAATAGACATTATTTTGACTGGTTATACCGGTAACGCAATACTATTGATCGATTGATAAATATTAACGAATAGTAGGATTATAAAAGGGTAGGAATAAGATGAGAACGAGGGGCTTGAGTGCGAATAGAGGTACGAACAACTTGGCAGTAACTGTTAGTTAGTGATTTTCATAGTTTATATCAGTGGTTGTGAGACTGTTTCTTACACTATATATTAATATTCAATGTAGTAGTGGTTATTTAATAATAAAGATGCCTTGAATCTTCAAATGCAATAAAATGCAACTTAATATACAATTTGACAAGAGATGAAATATGTCAACATACGAGTCATGGCCCCTACTTCGCTTCTATGCTTTGAGGTGATAGCAGCGATGCCAGGCGTACGATAATTATCGTACATGTACGATTATTTCGACACCGGTACAATGTACGATACAATATGTATTATCGTACGCCAGAGTACGATAATTTCCAACCCTCCTCCGAAGTGGAGCGAAAAGACTAGAATCCAGTGCCTTTAAATCGTCTAAAAATACAAATGATGTCTGGCTTTAATACTTTCAGCCCAATGCGTATAAAGCCAATCAAATAAATGCTGTTATGGTTTTAAACCAACTGAAAAAATGATATCTCGAATGACTTCAGCAGTCCTTTATTCAAAAACGGCTGGCGCTGCTGCAGAGGTAGAAGTAAATAGTGATTCCAATAATCCCACTCTTTTATAAAAAGTATAGTAAATATTTTTTTTTATTTCTGTCTAATTTCACAACTTCCTAAAATTCCTATACTATTTCTAGTTTTGCGAAATAGCACGTTTCGCGGTTCTGGTAGTTGTACGATAATTTTTCATCTGGTATGATAATTTTCGAATATTGATACGATAATCCACTCGCACTCGTCTGGCAACCCTGGGTGACAGAGGTAGCCAGAGGTTAGCTAGAGGCGGGGAGCAAGCTACAATTTGGCGACATCGGTAGAAAGAGAAAGAAGACAGCAATTTACATGCATCTCTCTCAGGTCTGATTTATCTATATCTCTGTTTTTATGAGTTTGATAAAGAAGATAGGATGACCGCATCAAATAAACATTTTCTACCGACGTCGCCAACCCACATACAGGGAATCCAATGCCTTCCCGCCTCTAGCTATAATACCTCTATGCTTCTATAGCGTTCATATTCTTAGATGTACAATCATCGTACAACATTAAACAGTAACCGGGAGTTTAAATTGGTCGGCTGAATATATTTTTCTTTTTAATTATTAATTTTATTGTTCAGCCAAATTAAATTGGTTATTGTTATCCTAAAGTAATGTTATGCTCGTGACAACCTTACAAGGATTTGAACATTTCTAGTGTATTTTACTCAAAAGTCTTTTCTGTTTATGATAAAAACTGGGAAGGGCATAGACGTCTGGCACAAAATGCTTCTCTCGAAGCTTCCTTCCTATTGGCTTCCCGAGAAATTATGCAACTGGATCACCAGTTTTCTCGCAGACACAGGCATCAAGGTCGTTGTCGACGGTGCATGCTCCGACTTTAAGTCTGTGAATGCTGGTGTCCCACAAGGCTGTGTGCTATCACCCACGCTGTTTCTTCTGCATATCAATTATATGCTGCAAATCAGCACCATTCATTGCTATGCCGATGATAGCACAAGTGATGCCTTGTTTACCGGCCGCGCTAACATTTCTCGGGAAAACGTCACTGAGAGTCGATCCAAACTTGTATCTGAAATCGAAGACTCTTTAGAAGGAGCTTCTGATTAGGGTCGACTTAATTTAATTCAATTTAACCCAACGAAGACACAGGTTTGCGCGTTCACCGCCAAAAAGATACCGTTTGTCGTGTCACCTCGCTTTGAGAGCACTTCCCTGACTGCCACAGCAAGCACCGGAATCCTTGGTGTCGATATATCGAGCGAAGTCCAGTTCCGTGGTCACTCGGAGGGTAAGGCCAAATTAGCCTGGAAGAAGCTTGGTGTGCTGAATAGATCAAGACAGTATTTCGCCCCGGCCCACCGCCTACAACTTTATAAGGCGCAGGTTCGGCCGCATATGGAATACTGTTCTCATATCTATGCAGGAGCACCCCAGTACCAGCTTCACCCTCTTGACCGCATTCAACTGAGAGCGACTCGAATCATCGATTCCCAGGATATTTTAGATCGGCTTGACCCCTTGGCGTTGCGTAGAGATGTAGCTTCACTCTGCATTCTCTATCACATGTATCATGGTGAGTGCTTCGAGGAATTGTTCGGACTTATACCGGCCGCAACGTTTCGCCATCGTTCAACGCGACAAAACTTTCATCCCCACCACCTGGATAATTGGCAATCCACCACTGTGTGGTTCTCCAGAAGTTTTTTGCCTCGCACAACCAATCTCTGGAACATATTGTCGCCTGCGGCATTGTCGGACCGATATGACCTTCAAACCTTCAAGAAAAGAACGTACTCCTATCTCAAAGGCCGGCAGCGCACTTGTGACTCTTGAGTTGCAGGTGTCCATGGGCGACGGTAGTCGCTTACCATCAGGTGACCCGTGTGCTCGTTTGTCCCCTATAACATAAAAAAAAATAGACCCGGCTACAGTTTGGACCATTTTTTAAAGCAATGTCATCCGTTTTAAACAATTTTATCTATTTTTAGCTGATATTTGAAAAAATTGCAAAAAAAGGTTATTGTCGACTTTGAAGGGTTGTTGCTCAGAAACTGCCCAGCAGGATCGGATGGCATTTATTCCAACATATAGATAAGTATATGCATGGCTCTCCCACGAACAACTTTTTTAATTTTTCTAAATTCGCTAGTACGAAAACGGCCCGCGTGTTTCGGATGGCAAAAACATTTCATTATTTATATTTATATCTATTTTCCGAAGAATTTTCCCATCCAGTGGCTTCAAAGGATGAACTTATCAAGCAAGTTTTTCCCAATTTGGAGGTTAATATAAATAACGAAGAATGGTTGTGTGAGAGGGCAGTGCTGTCGCCAAAGAACGAGTGGGTCAATAAAATAAACAAAAAAATTTTAAACATGATCGTCGGTGATTCAAAAGTGTACACATCTAAAGACACTGTGATGGCTATAGGGTATAAACTTTAAAGCAACCGCATTTTCATCCGGTTGCCCAGTCTAAAAAATTACGTATTGGCCTCAACCATTGTATTATGTATATACATATACTGTACCTCAATCCCCTGCTTCTACGCCCCGATCCATTTATGGTCCATTCAGACGGTACGGCGGGGTTCAGTATCACTTCGAGACCCAGATTACCACTCGCCATCCGGTTGCCTCTCCGATCCGAATTTTACGTGCCATTGCCTTGAAAAGTTTTCAGATCAAAAACTAAAATTGAATCAACTGCATTACCATGACAGAACGTGTCAATAAAAAGAGCAATAACAGAAAATTGGGTTTATTGATATCTATATTATAACTAGCTGCACCCCGCGGTTTCACCCGCGTAAGTCATCGAGACTTATGGGAACCCGTGGGAATATCGAGATAAAAAGTAGCCTATATGTTAATCCAGGTCTCCAGCTATCTACATACCAAGTTTCATCGCAATCAGTAACAAACATCCATCCATCCATACTCACAAACTTTCACGTTTATAATATTAGTAGGATAAAGAGAAAGCGTGTATTTTGTTAATTAATGGCTAAATAATCGCCAGGGCTACTGCATCTATTTGAAAAATTCCTACACCATTTGAAAGATACATTTGAATTGGGTATTTATTCAACTCGGTTGAAGTTGGGGCGACGGCGATGGTGGTATTTTAAAAATCATCACACACTAACGTAACTGCACGGCTCCAAACCAACAATTAAGTTGTCATTCAACTCTGATCATTAAAACGTGGTCGTATAATATACTTCATAATGTAGCCCACGGCGGGCAGTAAGCGCGCTTGCTGCAACCATACAACTCGACTCGCAGTCGCGTCGCGTCGTCCGAAAAAACAGCGAAAAAACTTTGCGTCGTGTCGCACATGAAGACGATAAAATTAGCTTGCAGGTCGCGGGCGGCACGCGGACTGCGTGCTTGCACCTCGCGGACGACGCGTGGTAAAGCACGCTGGCGGCTAGCGGTAGCTTCAATTTCAGGCGGCTGCAGCTGTGCCGTTGCAGTGCCGTTATAGTGTTTGATGACCCTAATACGGTCAAACACTACACTTATAAAAAAATTCTACATACACTCAGATTTCTCTCTCGCTCTGGTTTTCATACAATCTCGTTGTAAACTGTAATTTTTCACAACCATCCCGATTATTATAATTTACTTATGCATGAAGTACACAGCTACTTGTTTTGTTACATAGTGACATTATTATAGTTCAGCAAACGGTAATCGTGTAATAATGTTAATACATCTTTGCTTATTTTTAATCACGAAAAGGTATCAAAATATACACACTCAATCCATTAATTACGTATACTGTTTAATATAAAATAAATAAATAAATATAAATGGTATTGTTACATAGTGACATATAAAAAACCTCTATCAGTTTCACTATCTTGCCAACGTATTTAGAACTAATATGAGTACTAACATCCCTAGAGCTAAAAAAACTACGAGATTCATTGTAACTTCTTCCTATACTTCATACATTACCCATTGCATATCTTAGCCGGGGGAATGTGACAACAGTGTATAAAATTCAACATTATCTGAAGCAACTATGAATTAAAAGAAAAAGAAAAGAAAGAAAGATAAGAACATTGTTATCGTCGACATAATCTTTTATAGCCCACCTTAACTTACTGCTGATGCTGGGTATACAATTTTTGTCAATAGAGCCAATTATCTCTGCATTTTTGCAGTCGAACTTGACGATTTTAACTATAAGTCTACTTACCAACTTGCCTCTTGGCTTTGGCAACTTCTCATGGGTTAGATTCGATTTGTGCGAGCTGAGTATGTAGTACTGATTCGAAACAGGCACATTCTCGATTCTTTTTGAACAAAAATTATACAAAGGTTAGGGATTCTGGTACTCGAGTCTCGATTGTCCTTTGGATCCCTACGCAGCCCCTTGTGACATTGAAAACCTTTGTCACCAATAAGTACTGTTCAATTATAGAGGTTATCACGAGTGTCTATCTATCCTCATAGTGAGTTTCATCGAGTTTATATCTGAAGTATGATCTTAGTTTGGTATGGTTTTCAATTCTCAACTTTTAATCAGCGCCTCAATAATAAAGTATTATAATATAAGTATCGTAGACACACTCGTTATATGTAGACCTCTATGTAAAATCTTCTGTGAAGCAAAAATTAAGTCAAGCAAAAGTTAGAGGCGATTAACTCTGCATACTTATAATTAATGGCCACTTAATAGGCGCGTCAGATATCATTCCTTACTTTAGATTGTCCTAAAAGCTTCCAATTTATACAGGTTGTCAGAGATGGCGTAACGAAAAACTTATACTGTACAAATACTAAGTCTTTCTGTGGAAACTTATCACGATGCTACAGTCAGTTCATCAAAAAAAAATGGTGGAATAAGAATTTATAATGATTAGTTTATTCGCACTAGGTACCCAACGTAAGACTACTAATGCTGCATTGTACCTACCACGTGCAGGCGCCGAGCAAGCGCGCTAGGGGAATTATCTTAAATTTACGCTCGAGACGAATGATTGCACGAAATGTTTAAAATATGTCTGTAATAATAAGACTTTAGGTGTCATATTTATTGACATTGTTCAATAAAATGATTTGTTTACTCATTAGGTTGCCATTTTTAACTAAAAAATATTTTCCAACAATTTTGAACTAGGAATACCTAATGATCGAAATCCACTATTTCGGGTTTCAGTACGCTCTCCTTTAGGTACACCATGTATATTCAACTTCGGAATCTTATGTCCCTTCGTATCACGTCTGTCTAATACCCACCAGCTGTAATTGAAACAATTTTGTTTAAAATCTGTCTGCTGCAGAAAAAGTTACTTTTAGTCTCCATTTGTGCTTCATAAAAAATTTACCTCACATCTTGTCATGTTACACTTTTTTGTTGTATGTTATGTAAGTACCTGTTATAAAAATGTTCATCTCTGTTTCAGTTCTTTTGTAAAATGTGAAGCTAACTCAAGAAGGTCTACTCTATCTTTGGAAGATATGTTGGCACAGTACGAAGATGACAGAAATGCTATGATCGCAGTACCGGATGTAAAAGGTTTCTTTGCTCAATGCAAAGTTGTAAATTTAAATGTTTTGAAAGTTTGTAGAATACCTATATGGCTGATTAATTTTTGTATTGTCGGTGCTGTTATAGTACATTCTCTTATTATTTTTGGAACGAAGTTCCTTATGGCGCGTTGCGAAAGGGGGCTAAACGGAAAAAATTAAGACCAAAAGTTGTAACGACACTTTAGGAAAAGAAATAAAATTTTATTACAATTCCTTCACTAATTAATCGAAAGGAACTTCGTTCCATCCGGGTGTCCCTTGACACCTCTCATTTTTTTTAATAATGTTCGGTTCGTATAAAAATGTCTGTTTACAAGCTGATTTCTTGAAACTTAGTCATTTGGGTAAATCGATCGTACCCTACGTAAAAAAAAATGTAAAAATAAAAGTTTCTTCGGTTGCAAACGAAGATAAGCTGAGAGCTCATTTTATAAAATGTTTCGAATGTTTCTGTAAATCCGCTTTAATATAGTTCTAGTTCTATTCAATATTTTTTCAAAGATCTGAGAGTAAGTTGCTTCACTGTTTGATATTGCAGGTCGAATATTGAGCATGACATGAGATGGCATGCATTTTTTTTTAAATAATTGTGTTGTACAGTGATGAGTTAGACTTTTCGACTATAGTCTCCTGAAGACTGAAGAAATGCTTGTATTTTTTTTTATTCAACCCATACATAAACCATGTGACAACTACGGTTGCTTCCAAGTGTGGAAAGTTGGTCTTAGGCTCAACTCACACTGGCGTGCAGTCGAAGCGTTGCGTCTTGGTTTTTAACTACAACGCATGGCGACGCGCATAGTCGCGCGACCGCGCTCGCATTAGCGCCCCCGAATCACAGTGCTGGACCAGTGCAGAGACTTTTGAACATTCGTGGGCTTAAGTATAGGCATAAGTTTGAAAATTTTGTTAATATTTTGAGGACTCACATCCAAAAGCAAGAAACTAATTTAAGAATACCTATTAGTTAATTCGGCACTGTGCTACGTCTGGTGTGGTCAGCGTCTGACGCGTTACTGCGCGCGAGTAACGCACTACGACGCGTGGCGACGCGCGGAACTTCTCGACTTTAAACAAGCGTCGACTCGCGAAGGCGCGCGCGTTCGTTTCCTGCAAATCATGACACAAATTTGTACCTTAATTATGTGAAAATAGAGATGAATATGCTACAGGGCCTATAGGCGAAAAGCATGACGCGTTGTGACTAGTCGTGACGCTTTGACTCTGCACCAGTGTGAGTTGAGCCTTAAGGTAGATTTTACACACATCAATAACACATTTGTTACTTTTGACGCTCCCATAACGACACGCTCATAATAAATTTACTAGTAATTATTATAACTCGAATTTTTACCAGAAAATATTGAAATGTACGATGAATTTTACGACGAGTTCGACAATAGAGTCAGAATAGAACAATCGATGAATATGATTTTCTTTGGTCCACCAAGTTCTTTTCTAAGAATTGACCCAGAGTCATTGTTGCACATATTGACGTACACAAAGTCACATTTGATACCCATTAGTAGAGCGCTATTAGCATGGGATATAATAACAGGTCAGTATAAAAATATACCTTAATATTATCAGCAATATAGAAATATCCCTAAACTGAAAACTAAAATCTCACATCTCTTAATGAGAAGGGTTAGGGTATAATGCGAGTTGACAGAGCCACAGAATACATAATAGTACAGGGCAGAGCTCACTTCGGCATTTCTTTTCACAAGGCTCAACCATTTGGAAACGGGCGGTTGTAGATCGATACTGATGGATGCAGATATAATATTATGTTATACAATTACCCATAAATTTTACATTTGATAAAGCACCATTTGTTATGTGTGTGTTGATCTATAGATATAATGTCAAATGAAATAGACACTAGAATTGGGAATGCATGGAAGTGCTACTGGCGGCTAAAAGAAATTATGAAGAACAAAGAAATCAAGATGCATGTCAAATCAAAACTGTGCAACACCTGCGTGTTACCAGTTCTAACCTATGGCTGCCAAACTTGGGCTCTCACCAAAGCGCAAAGCAAAAAATTAGAAACTTGCCAGACAGCTATGGAGAGAAGCATGCTGAATTTAAGAAAATCAGACAGAGTACGAAACAAAGTCATCAGAAGTCGCACTAAGATACAAAACATTACAACTAGAATACGGAAACTAAAATGGCAATGGATAGGACATACAGCAAGAGGCATCGAAAAATGGAACAAAAGCATTATGTTTTGAAGGAAACGAGGCAGACAGATTCGGATATGGGAAGACGAGATAAAGACGATAGTAGGCAAGCAGCAAAAACTACGGACAAGGAAAGCTCTAAACCGAGTAGAGTGGAAAGAAATGGAGGCCTTTGCCAATCTTGAGCAAACAGACGAAGTTGTCGATGTCATCGATTCAGCAGAGTCGTTATCTTAAGTTTGTTATTTGTAATATTCTTTTTGCGTCTGAATAAAGGCTATTATTATTCTCTTTATTAACTTTTACAAAACATATAAATTACATTTTTAAATACATTATTATATAAAAAAAATATATTTAAAAATATAAAAAATAGTGTCCCACCGGTATCGGGTACAGGGACCAAGCTACCGGTGGTTAGGGTTCCAGAGACAGAAACCTCCTCACTATGCGTGCCGTGTCGAGAAGGACTGTCTTCTGCATTAGGCTCTTGATCCAGCTGCCTAACGTGAGCCTCTGAAGGTGTTGGTCGAGGCTCTTAGCAATTAACCCATGGGCCGAAATGACTATCGGTACAATGATTGCTGAATCCACATCCCACATGTCGACAATCTCGTGGGATAAGTCCAAATATTTTATTTGTTTATCTTTTTCGGCTTTTAAGAGATTGTCGTCATGGGGAATGGTGATGTCAATAATCATTGCTCGGCGCTCTAATCGGTCTATCACCACTCACCACTATATCAGGCTTATTGGCAACAATAGTCCTGTCAGTGATGATAGATCGATCCCAGTACAATGTTGCACGACCATTTTCGAGAACTGGGTCGGGCGCATACCTGTAGTATGGTAACTCGACAGTCACAAGGTTATATTTAAGAGCAAGTTGCTGATGGACTATCCTGGCCACTTGGTTATGTCTATGCAAGTACTCGCCGTTGGCAAGACGAGAACAACCAGAAATTATATGCCTGAGGGTTTCTCCGGGACGATGACACGCCCGACAAATGTCAACTGTGCCGTCCTTCAGGATATATCTCCGATAGTTATTCGTCATTTTCATTTCATTCACCTTTTCTTTTAGGTATATGTGCCTAATAATTATTATTACTTATTAGGTACTTATGAGTAATAATAATAATTAATAATTATTTTTTAAATTGACGATTTCGAATAATTGGTGATCAATTTTCACAAACTTTCAAGAACATTATGGAGAACTATTTATTTGCAGCTTCCTTCACCATTTTTTGTTTTTTTTAGGGGACAAACGAGCAGACTGATCACCTGATGGTAAGTGACTACCGCCGCCCATGGGCACCTGCACTGCAACTCGAGAGTCACAAGTGCGTTACCGGCTTTTAAGGTGGGAGTAGGGGAAAGGAGGGATGAGAGAAGAGCGGAGATACGCCACTGACAGGCAATAATTAGGAGCTACTTAATTTAATTTAAATTCCTTAAGTATTATCTATGTTCGCAATATAAGTTAATATTTGAAAATATGGTAGGTAATTATTAATATTAAGAAAACCAAAACAGTCGACCAAAAGGCGTTAAAAGATAATTTCGCTCTACATTGATCAAGAACTAGGACGCCGCAAGCAGGTACTACTGTGCTTTCATTTTGACAAATATGCCATGTACATTACTGAACACTAAACGTAGGTACATTACTGTACCCATATTGTGTATGTGTAAGCAGAAACGTATCGGAATACATTGCTACACGATTTTCATGAACTATGGAGACATAGAAATCATGTCCTGATTTTACGAGCTATTAGTAAAAGCAAGCCAGGTCCACTCCGCAGTGTAGGTATTGGTATAGGTCGACTAATCGTGCCAACATTCAGTGGGGGTTCGCGCGCCCACCGCACGTTGATTCGATGCTCACTCACACGCTGCGTCAGTGCACGTAAACTATCGAGTTATTAGTACCTCTAGCCTAGGTTTATTGGTTCACAAAAATAGAGTAATAGGCACATAAGTCACTGGTAATTAAATATTCGGAATAATTAATCGTACTTGTTGTGTGGTATGCCACTTCGTATATCTGGGGCTACTACACTATATACTGCGTGTAAGGTAATGTGTGCAGGAGAGAAATAATACCGGAGGTCGCGGAAAATATAATTTATTCTTACTAAGGAATTACAGCACAAGCATCGTTAACGAAGTTCCTACAACGACTGAACTCTGTGTGTGGAATATTACTTACGTTCATCGCTTGTTACAGTTCTCAGAATTACGTGTCAACATTAACCACCACATACTATTACGTATTCTGTGGTAAAAGTTTAAAACATACTTTAAAACGTTGTTGTATAAAATAAATGTTTTTATTGTAGTCAAACTATTTTATTGTACTTATTACACATTTTGCAGATGGAAAAACTGCTGCGTTTTTACAAGGTCGGGAATATTTAGCTTTTGGAAATCTTTTGAACTTTGTCCCCGAAGAAGACTTGTACTACGTTAATTTTGGCGATCCGTCAGTTCTGAAATATTTTGCAAATTATTACGATAAATTACTACCTCGTAAGGTTAGACAATCCTAAGGTTATATTTTATTATAGTAGAGTAGATATCAAAGAATGGGTTATCTTCATACTCGTTACTGAACTAGGCCTGCCATCACGTAAATGCCGAGGTCGGACAAAAATTTAAAAAAATCCGGACACATGGGTGAAATCGAGATTCTTTCCCGGAAACCTTAAAAAAAACGTCTATTCCATTTACACTACACATTTACACTTTTTGAAAACCCCGCCCGGACGCTCCCCGGACGCCCTCTAAACTAGGACAAATCCGGGGAAACCCGGACGGATGGCAGCCCTAACGGAACGCATATTGTGTCCAACCAACATTAATATCATTTACTAGCCGTTCCCCTCAGTTTCACCTGCGTTTATGGCCACTATTCCGCTCCTAAGCGCCGCAACGTGATGTTATATTTATAAGGATTTACAGTCAATAGTTTGATTTTGAACTACGCAGTGTAACGCAACACACGTACTGTGCGGTACGGTGAATGACCTTCAACGCACGGCGCCGTCGAAGCAGCTGATTGCATAAATGTTTTACGTTGCAGTTTATGGCCGAATGGGGTATTTCCTGTTTTTTTTTTCGGTAAAATGTTCTGTTTACTCATTATGATATCACTTTTAAGCAAAAAAAAAAAAAACCGGCCAAGTGCGAGTCGGACCCGCGCACTATATTTTTACAATATTTTTATTATATGATGTAACTCAAAATTTACGGTTTTCGCAATTTTTCCTTTATCTGTGCTATAAGACGCTGCTTCGTACCAAATTTCAAGATTCTGAGTTCACGGGAAGTACCCTGTAGGTTTTGATTCCCTTGCGAGTGTCGAAAATTTGCGGCATAAACGACTGTATCTTTTGATTGCGTTGGCTTAGAAGTTTGATTTTTTCACAGCTCCAAGGGACAGTAGACCTAAGTATTTAATAATTCCAGCTTGATACCTCCACGCGTTCCTGAAAAAAAGGGTCTTGACAGACAGACAGACTAAGGGTTCCGTTTTTTCCTTTCAAGGTACGGAACCTTAAAAAAGTGCGAGTCTGGCTCGCGCACCGAGTGTTCCGTAAGCAAACAAACTTGTATGTAGATAGTACGTTCATCTCAGGAATCAACTCTTGAAGACTTTTGCCCGTCTTTTTCGAAAGACAAACTTAACTTTGCGGTTGCGATGTATGACAAAGTAAAATTTCCGACCGCAAAATATAAGTTTGTAATCACAAAAACTATTTTTTTGTGTGACAACTAATTAACAACCTTCAGATGTTTTCCTTTAATTGTGCTATCAGACCTTGCTTCTAACCAAATTTTATGATTCTAGGTCAATGGAAGTACTCTATAGGTTTTGATTCTCTGCGAAATGTTCAAATTTATTTAAAATCTAAGGCTTAAGTGGCCATATCTTTTGATTGCGTTGACTTAGAAGCTTGATTTTTTTAAAGCTTCAAGGGCCCACAGACTTGTGTATTTGATATTAATTTCAACTTGGTGAGTCTACGGGTAAAATTGCGAAAACCGTAAATTTTTAGTTCCATTATATAATAAAAATATTTTACGGAAACCTCGGTGCGCGAGTCCGACTCGCACTTGGCCGTTTTTTTTTTGTTAATACCTGTTTAGATCTAGGTGTGCAATATATGTAATAATAACTGGAGACACTTCACACACGACCGTCGAACTCCAAACTAGGCAGAGCCTGTACTATGGTAACCAGACTGCTAGTATACATACTCGTAAATGGTATAAATAAATATCCCATTCAAATCGCTTGTATAGGTTTTTTACGGTTATATAGGTGTAGCTATGTGCTTGCGACAACCCTCGTTGGTTGATAACGAAGCCTCATTATTATAACTGGAGATCGCCTGTTCGTCATATTTCAACCATAGTTAATTCGTTAAGTTTTGTTTTATTTCATTGACCAGTATAAGTTGAACTATCATTGTATAGCCTTTCCGGACATGACAGGTATATGTAGACTGGAAGCCTTAGCTGTTTGTGGTTATTTTCAGATAATTTATATTTTTTTTTGTAAAATTCCCTTTTTACTGGAAATACAACTATGCAGTTTGTACACTTACAAAATTTCGTCAAAATCGTTAGAGTTGTTCCCGAGATACCCGAAATATAAATAAATAAATACACACATACAAAAAAAACTGATCCAATTTTTTTTATTGATATCACTAAAACTCGTCAATAGCTCCTAAAAAAAGAAAATCGGTTGACAAACGTATGAAAAAATGGTTCTTAACTGTTTTGTCTTGATTATTTATTTAGTTATTGGTCAATATTTCAGTAGATACTGTTTTTAAGGTTTTCGGCCTTTATATTCCTTAGTTTGAGTTTAAATATTTCTTAATGGCTACTGCCCGCGACTTCGCGGGAAACATCCCACGGTTACCATATTGCTATTTCAGACAAAAATGTCTGTGCCAAATTTCATCCAGGTCCGTTTAGCCGTTCTGGCGTGTTTGAGTAACAAACGTCCATCCATTATAAAAAGTACATAACATAAATTAAGTATTTACTTTTGTAGTATGGCATATTAGCGGCTGCTTATAGGCGATACTTCGGTGACTTATGGTACGAAAATAGTTCGTTAATCAATGAACTTGGCTACTTGCTGTGTGGGTTTCCTGCGACAGATTTAGCTAAAATACCATCGTCCACTTTCAAAGAGCTTACTCAACTCACGCTCCAGAAAGCAGGAAAATGCAACGCTAATCAAACTCTAGTAAGTATCAATATTTATTTATTAATAGTAATCGATTAGGAGGTGAATGATTTCTACTCAAGTGAATTGAAAACAGATTTAAAGGAGACTACGGATAGGATACACTAACTTTTTTTATATTATAGGGGACAAACGAGCAGACTGGTCACCTGATGGTAAGTGACTACCGCCGCCCATGGGCACCTGCAACTCAAGAGTCACAAATGCGTTACCGGCCTTTAAGGTGGGAGTAGGGGAAGGGGGTGAGGAGGAGAGGAGGGGAGAGGGGAAGAGTGGGAGAGGGAAGGGTTAGGGCCTCCGGTGAAAAGTAATGAAATTATTGCTTCACTGCCGGTTTTCTGTGAGGTCGTGGTATCACTCCAGTCGAGCCGGCCCATACGTGCCGAAGCATGGCTCTCCCACTTTAAAAACTAACGCAGTGCTGTTTTTCTTCTGCGGGGGCGTTCCATTGGAGGGTGGGAGAATAGCAAACCTTTTGACCACTCTCCTTCTTTAGCTGACTAGCAAGCCAACTGGGTATAGACAGGGATTTTCTTTCATTCAACCAAAAGGAGCGTACAGTGTCCGTCGCCCCTTAGTACAATTTCTTTATTGTGATAGATGTGCCATAACATCAAACAACAAGAAGACAGTAGTCGGAAGCAACGTAACCCCATATAAAAATTGCTTAATTATATGATAGGCGTTGCCCATGGAGGAGGATTTATGACATCGTTATCTAGTAGACACCGTCGATAAGAGAATCACAGTGTATAGGTATATTAATTAAAATATATAAATAAGAACATGAAGCACGAATTTATTAGTGATAGTCCAGTAACGTTCACCGTGACCTAAAGACGTTTGCAATGGTAGGGGTGTCACGCATACGTTGTCAACATTACAAAAACCTTTTTATTTTAGAAACCCGATATTATAGAAACTTCGAGAAAGGTATTACATGCCGTTATAGTGGTACATCTTCAGACAGCTCCTATGATAAGCTATGTAAAAACTTAAGCACTTATTAATATTGTTTCAGACACTATATAAAATTGCAACACATCGAGACGCATACGGAGAACCATTTAAATGGTCGTCACATGAGATCAGTAGACTCAGCTCCATATTCACTTGTAAGCGTTTGGTATTATCAATAGCAACGAATAAAATCATGCCGTGAAATGTAGCTGAATAAATGACAGCTGTGCCGTTCGAATAATTATGACTTTATATAAAACATGTAATGCGCGTGTAGCCTAAACGCATCTGCGTGCGCACAAAAAATATACTCACAACAAGGAGTGCGTGCGATTCTGAAATATTGTGATTCTGATCTTGCAGCGACCTATGGTGCGCGCACATTTGAAGCGTCAATTTGCTGACTGGCAGCTGTCGGCAGCGTATTACATATGAGTATTATTTATTATATTGACGTTCGTTCGTTCGTGTTTGTTTATCAGCCCTCTCTAAAGTTGAAGTGGTAACTGTGTAAGCGTTTTCAGCATAGGTAATAGGTATTAATTTTTAGTATATTTATGATTGTATTTTCTTCTTAAGATTTTTTGTGTATGTTTCTACTTTATAAAGTTAGTTAAAAATCTTTCATCTTAAGATAAAGATCACAAGATCACATTTATATGATTGTATAATGCGTTGGACAATATTCTATCACCCTTATACACCAAAAAATATTATATTTTATAATTTATTACTTTTTGCGTTAAAGACGTATGTTTGGTACAATACTTCATACTTACAGACAGAGAAAGAAAGAAGAATTATAAGATTATGTGCATCTCTACATAGTATAAAACAAAGTTGCTTTCCGTCGTCTAGCGTCCATCTCTATAGATGGACGCTCAAATTAGGGATTGTAGATCCAATTTTACTTCTATCCTATTACGGTGCCTACTTATTCTCAAAAATTAATAATAAGAAAGGTCTGAAAAGCTGTTTTATGCACGAGTGACACCAAACTGGTCTCAAACGGCCATAGCACAGTATAATGTTTATATACATATACTGTGGCCATAGTCTGTCTCTGTATGCTTGATGATAAGTGATAACAATAATAAATACTAAGGTACATATTTTACCTAAGTATTTTATTGTATTCACCATTTAGGACTTATTATTCTTTCCTTTTTTAGGCATCTCTAAAAGCGATATAAGTTCAATTCGATTAGAAGCCATGACTGCGATCACGCCAGACGTGATACTCAGTATGAATCAGGATAAGTTGGAATTTTTTACTAAGCAGCAGATATTGAGAATGACACCTAAAACGCGACGGATATACATAATAAGAATGCAGTTGAGAACAAGTTATGATATGAGTGAAATTACTCGCCGTCAACACGGATACACTAACGGGCCTTCAATATTTTTAAATTTAAATTTCGTTGTTGCTATAGCTATTTATGTCGATATATTTTTAGTATATTAAGTTTACACGTTTTAAGAATAGGTTGCCAGCATAGCTAAATAAATCGACATTGCCAATAGGCAATGTCGATTTATTTAGCTAGTGTACACTTAACACTTACTTATGCATGGACATGGAGCTCACAATGGCATTATTTTATAAAATAAATGATTACAGTTCGATTTCATTTTAATATTGTAACTTTGGAAACGAAAATCTTTGTAAATATTACAGCAGGAATGTGTCATTTCATTATGCAATACTCAATTGAATATTCTATAAATACAATAAATGTATCTATTTCCGGTTGACAAAATAAAACTATCGGAAGTGTAATTTGCAAATATCAAGCAATTATGATAACTATTACCCACCTTGAGAAAATATTATCTTATATAATTCGTTAATTATTTCTAAAGGTATGTTTAAATAATACATTTAAATATACTTTCAACAGTCAACAGATGTGCTCTGTAATTTAATACTAAATATGTTTTGATAGGAAAGCAAGAACTTTTGTTTCTCTATTTGAATTTCATTCCGCTAATATCCTGTCCAAATTAACACTTGTAATTATAAATTATGATTATGTTTATTAATTGTGTACAGTATAGTTGAAATATATGATTATATTTTACATTATTATTTTTATTATTTCTGAAGTATCGATGGTACTATCTAATTAATTATTCAGTTATAATTTGACTTACGTAAACAACACACACTGAAGGTCATTTTGAAGCTTCCATTTTGGGGATAAAGCGCCATTTTCTTTTTATCCGAAAAAGAAATTGGATCTCCTGTAGTTTCTTTTATTGGGAAATCACGGAGAGCGCATACGCGTCTGAACGTTTTCGTAAATATTATTATAAGAAGTAATATAGGTATATATAGGCGAAAATGCCTCCTGTTAAGCATTATTCATCTAGTGAAGTGAATCAGTATGAATTATCATCAAGATTATTATCTCTTACTGAAAATAATACGTCGTATACTCTTACACAAATTAATGGGCAAAGGATTTACAGAAAGGCCCCTCATGCATGGAGTGGACCAGAGCCTTCAAGAAACTGTGAGGTGAGGATCTACCTAAATAATACTTAGATTGAAAAATGTATGTAACAAAGAGTAGGCTAGTAATACTGTTTTTAATCAAGATTTTCCGTTCTATAAATATTATATGTATTTAAAGAAAACATTATTCTGAGTATTGGTGTATGTGAGGTTTCTACATGCGTGTCGTTATTGTGACCATGGCAGTTCCGCGCCAAAACTAAGAAACTCCTTGACCTTTAACGTTACAGGATAGCGTCTTTCTGCTAATTTAGAATTAATGGATATTGAGTACATTCACAGACTATTCTAGATAAAAAATGCCAGTACAGTTGTTATGGTAGTATTGTAATTTATACTTGGCTAGGGCTGACATCCGTCCTGGTTTCCCCGGATTTGTCCTAGTTTAGAGGGCGACCGGGCGGGGTTTTCGAAAAGTGTCCGGGTAAAACCCGGGTAAAACCCGGACACTCTGTGCCAAGGGACAGTTATAATTGTTAGATAAATCGTTAACAAGCTAAAAATTTAAATGGAATCGGCTTTCTTTTTTAAGGTGTCCGGGAAAGAATCTTGATTTCACCCATGTGTCCGGATTTTTTAAAGTTTTTGTTCGGCGTCGGCAATTTAAGTGATGGCAGGCCTATACTTGGCTATATTAATAGGTCTTACACGATCAAATTTACTTAAAACCAATTATTTGTCGTCGATTATCGTGCTTAAATACGTAGTCATATTCATCACATTTAGTTATAAATAGGCCTGCCATCACTTAAATTACCGGCGCCGGAGAAGCTCTTTAAAAATCCCGGACACATGTATGAAATCGAGTTCTTACCCGGACATCTAAAAAAAACGCCGATTCCATTATTTTTTTAAATTAAACAGCTTGTTCATCTAATAATTGTTGTCCTTGGCACAGTGTCCAGTGGACACTTTTTGAAAACCCCGCCCGGACGCTCCCCGGACGCTCTCTAAACTAGGACAAATCCGGGGAAACCCGGACGGATGGCAGCCCTAGTTATAAATAATAGTAATCTAGAGGTAGTATGTACGGCTGCTAATGTTCATTTTCTTGATTAGATTCCTGAAAGTTATTGGAACGAAGTTCCTTATCGCAAATTACACTTTAGACGCTCAACGGCCAGCCTAGCCGGAAAACAGTGTTAGTGCAAACGAAAAATGCTGACCGGGAGTTGATTTATTTTATTTTTACGCCATCTGTGGATTCTGTAGTATACTACTGTAATGTCTTGTATGTTAATTATCCGTATGCCAACTTTCACGGGTAGTGCAATTTTAATTTAATTTTTTTACGATATTTACCATATTTTGATACAATTGATTCAATCCATCAAATATATATAGCGAAAGGAACTGCATTCCAACCGAGTGTCCCAAAGACATCTCACACGTTTTTTTTAATTTTAAGTATTTGTCGCTGTCTGAACGTCTATGAAAGTAATATTAAAAAAATTGCAACAACGTATACAAAATTAACTGAGCTGGGAAAGAATATGTAACATTTTCCGTCACGCGTCGGTCCTCGGTCCACGCAATTTGGCGAAGAGATTTTTACCATTAAAAGTTCGTAAAATTTTTTGTAAGTATGTATACGACTGGTTCGTAGCTTAATAGAGCAAGATCCCAGGGCCACCAGACGTCACGTATTTTCTGACGAACGAAATGTGGACGATTGAATAGTGTTAGTATGTACTATGATCGCATGCCTACCTGCTAGCTTGGTTAGACGGCCAATTTTCAGGTATCAGGTAATAAAGGTACATAAAAACATTACTTACCTCACGTAAATTCTTCAAGCTGATTTTTACGTATATTTTAGACAATATCGTTAAAAATTAGTTGACAATACTCCAAGACACGTTCCGTCGGCTGTATTGCTTTGCAGACGCTTTAAAGCTCCTAAAATTATTACTTAACTTCACGTAAATTCTGATGCTCCATTTTTATATATGTTCGCCAGATAACTATTTTAAAACCTTTTACAAGAAGATAGAGCGATCCAAGGGGCCAATCATCCCCTAAACTTAATTTTAATTCCTCAGTGGGTAGGAGCACGAGAGCATTATCCACGCGCATGAGAGACTGAGTGAGACCCATTGCGCTGTTAAGGCCATGAAAATTCATTTAAAATTAATAAATTTGTAATGGGTGTCTTCTCCCTCAATGATGATTTTTATGTGGGAGAGCCATGCTTCGGCACGTATGGGCCGGCTTGACTCCGCTCGTTACCACGGGCTCACAGAAAACCGGCCGCAATGCCGAAGCAATGCTTGCATTGCATTTCGCCCCGTGAGTGAGGTTACCGGAGGCCCTAACCCTTCCCTCCCCCTTATTCCCGTCCTTCCCCTCTCCCCCCTCTTCCCACTCTTCCCCATCTTCTCCCACTCCTATAACCTTAAAGGGCGGCAACGCACTTGTGACTCTCGAGTTGCAGGTGCCCATGGGCGGCGGTAGTCATTTACCATCAGATGACCCGTCTGCTCGTTTGCCCCCTATACCATAAAAAAAAAAAAAATGTACTGCTTGGATCTGTATCGTTACATTACATAGGACTGCTCCTGGTGAGGGAGCACCTTTATGTTAATTTCCCTGGTTCCTCAGTTTTAGCAGACCTACAAGTCCACATGCGAGCATTAGGTACAAATCTATACTTATAATAAAACTGTTACAAGTCCAAATCTGTACATCTATATTATAATATTATAAAGAGATAAAGTTGTGAGTCAAATTAAACTTAGCATGATTTGAGTCCATATTACGAGGTGGGAATTGGATACTTTTATCCCAAAATTCATGACGATTTCCTTGAGGGACGGTGTATACTTTAGTTATAATTAATTAAAACGTAGAATCGGACTACGTGTTAATTAATTACAACTAAGTACACATTTTGAAATCATTCTTTTGTTTGTTGGAAAGAAGGTACTTTGAAGATTGTCACGTAATCTTCTTTCTTCTATTTCTCTATGTATAACTAGCTGTGCACGTGACTTCGCTTTTGTGTCGGAAAACAGCAGTATGTCACTTATAATAGGCGTTGCACCTCTTCCTGAAAGGGGGAATCCTCCAGGCTGGATATTTTATATTGTATTGGCGGTGAAAAAACTTGGAGCGTACCAAAAAGGTTGTTTAGATTGCTGAGCTCACCTCACCGGGCTATCGGTGAGGCCGTATATCAGATTTAATACTGCTCTTCCGATGTAAACGCGAAGTCGCGGTCACAGCTACTCATGCAATAGGAGGCTGACTATGAGGCGGGAAAAAGCTGACTGGTGGTTAAATAAGATTAGTACGGGTGAAAAATTGCATATAAAAGGTATAACATTTAATATACAATATGTGTGTAATTGAAAAATTGATTATGAATAATATATTTACCCTTCGGCATAGATAAATTGATTACTTTTATCCTGAGTTTTCAGGTTTTGTTTTGTGTATTACTATTTACCCTAACTTTCACTGTATGCAGACTTTCATATTATTTCTTTTAAGCCGGAAACCAGTATTCTTATTTCATTTTGACGTGGTGTAATCGAAAAAAACAGGAGTTGCAATGGAACACCAAGTAACCACGGTGTTTAAAACCCATTAAACCTGGCAAAACCCACACATCAGGCGACAGTACCTATTACCCGGAAAGATAAATCACTTTTTGACCTGCTCGTTATAAGTAAACTACAAATTTAGCAATAACACAAATATAACCGATGGATGCGTCTTACATTTTCTCACTGTCAATCCCTAATCGTAAAATTTTAAGTGAAAGTACTTCATTTCTATATACGATATGACTATGATAAGGTATTTTTGATTTTTAAATAAAATAAATTAGCATGGTCATATGGGAGTGATAAACCGAAATTTCTCTCGTAGGTATTCATCGGCCGAATTCCTCATGACTGCTTTGAAGATACTCTGGTGCCGCTGTTCCGTCAAGCCGGGGAGCTGTTTGAGTTTAGACTCATGATCAATTTCTCAGGCTGGAATAGAGGGTAAGGAGGTAGGGCGCTACATAAGTTTTGTCGCATGTAAATTAGACATCATAACATTGTGATTTGAAGTCATATCCATAAACTGTGTGGTGTTTGAACATGATCCACTAATACACGAAAATTAGCTACGGTTGTGCTTGATAAAGGGAGGACTGCAACAGCTGCATGAAATACAAAGGAATTTTACCTCGAGTATTAGAAGCCTTAAAAAATGAACGACCAAACTTAAGACGATACTTGGCTTTTGCATCAAGATAACGCCCCTACTCATCAAGCCGGCCTACGGACTATTTGCACCAAACTGGAATCAAATTGCTGAAACACACCCTCCTTATATTCCGGATTTCGCGCCATGCGACTGCACTGTTCCCGTATGTAAAAAACAATTGAAGCGACGCAAACTTTTGGGCTTTTGAGGCAGTGTTCCAGAGGGATACTGGAGCAATGTGTTCAGCACCTGGTTTACACGTATGAAGATCTGTATTACTGCCAGTGTAGACTACTTCGAAAAAATATATTATTTTTTTTACAAAATATGACAAAACTTATGTAGCGCCCTAGTATGTATTATAATATAATAAAAAATGGAATGTGAATTTGACTTATGATTTATATTACAGATATGCTTTTGCCATGTACACCACTGATGCCGAAGCGAGTAACGCCATACGGATGTTCAACAACTACATGATTAGACCTTCGTGGCAACTTGGTAAGTTTTTCTTGCTGCCTACTTATTTTATTAAGTACATTCAGACTGGAACGTATCTGTGATTTAGTGTTATTTATTAGTGTATATGTTATGGACCAAGTGATTAATCAGGGCACTGTTTCTAATGCGCGGGCTATATAAATAATGACACGTCACCGTCGAACGACGACGAAAAAAAAAGGAGGTTCTCAATTCGACCGTATATATACTCGTATATATATTTTTTTTTATGTTCAGCCCTCCGTTATTTTTGAACCGATTTTGATTATTTTTTTTTGTTAGATAGTGTATACCTCAAGGGTGGTCCCATGTCAAGGAAGTCAGGATCTGATGATGGGATCCTGATAAAATTGAGAGAAACCCTCAAATTGTAGGAACGAATAGTGTTTCTGTTTACTTTTCATTACTTTATCAGGTATTTGCGTTCAGAAATCATCACATCATGTAGCTGAGCTGATGACGAAAAAAAATCATCAAATAAAATTCTTTTTAACAAAAAATCAAACCGACGAAAAGAACTAAAAAGCAAAAAATAAATAACTAGAAAATTGTCTTATCTTGTTTTTTTGAGTCGGCGCCAAATAATAAAATGATTAATTATACCTACGTAGAGTTAGTTGTTTGGCGCCGACTCAAAATAAGATTATAAAAATTTTATAGTTATTTATTTTTTGCTTTTTAGTTCTTTTCGTCGGTTTAATTTTTGTTAAAAAGATTTTTATGTAATTAAAATCTCATCTGTTCATTATTAATATTGGTACATAACTGTTGAATAATTGATAATTAAGGTACCTACATTAGGTAGGGCGTGAGAAGTAAAAACAGTTACGGCATGTAAAAAAGACGCACTGACTGATCAAGTATCTCATCGAATTTAGATTTTTAGAATGTTCTAAATTTATCAAATTCTATTAAAATATTTGAAGTAAATTTGAGAACATTCTAAGATGTTCGATAGTTACCTGAAGAAAATAATCTTATTAAGAACTATAATCAGATCGAAAAAACTATCGAAATTACGAGTGTAGTAGGTTCGATAGTGGAGCCACGGGCCGCACAGCAGTGAGTCAGTGAAAGTTTAAGGCATTGAAACAGGAACAAGAGAAAAAGGAAGGGGAAAAGAGTGATAAATAAAAGACTGATGTCGTCGTTTCCTTGCAATCCCGTACTACATCCACAACACTATTTTGACTATTACACGACACAGAATTGAGAAAGTTCTCTCTATAAAAATGCTACCTACCTATTTCCATTTATTAAAATTGATGTGTCAATTGCGAAAAACGTGCAGCGTCCCTAAAATTGGTTTTACCCTATCTTTATCGATATGAATTCATAATTTTAAAACAGCTTTTTTAATTGGATTGCTGACTTTCTGTACTTTCTGTTAATAGTTAAATTAGCTATCAAATTGCCTTCGGGTAGGTGGGGCAAAATGTATCGATTTCGAAAAAACATTTTTTTTCTCTTTTTAAGAAAAGTGGGTCACGCAGTCACGCTACTTCAATCAAGGTGGATTAAAAAAAACTTCGCGTCGTACCGTGTGAAGGATGTTTTAGAGAATCTAAAATTTTTCTTATTTTTTACTGTTTCCTATGACTACATGCAATTTTATTTAAAAAAATCACAAAGCAACTTATCGGCGTAATAGTTTAATAACAATTATGCTTTATTAGCTATATAAATATAAAATAGATATAAAAAAATTAAATAAGTTGAAAAATGGCTGAAAAAATGGACTTAATCGGGAATAAGTGAAAAATCTAATTTATTATTTTAAAAACGTATGCACAGCCCTAATTACCTACAGTTATATTCACCTAGATGTTGCCTCTATAACGCGTAACTCTTATGTTAGGGTTGTTTGTAAATAAAAATATATTTGCTGTCACTAGATTAATTACTGCAGCGAAAGTCACGTATATAGGAACAATGTTTCTTTTCTTGTAACGACGACGCAGTACAAACAAAATTTTTTAACTCGGTGTATCACGAAAACGGTGCATTCTTTCGTAAAATAATTGGATTTTAGTTCAGCCACTCATACGAGCTAAATTTAAATACATTCAATGCGTTTCAAATGTTCAATGTTTTGGTTTATTTCATTGATCAGTATAACATAACCAATAATTGTATAGACTTTCCGTACATGACAGGTCAACATATAGTTTTGGGTTTTGTAGTCTATCACATAATTTTAATAGAACAAAATATCTGATGCAAATTTTTCATATTATTTTTTATACCACGTCCGTGGCAAACAATCATATGGCATATATGCGTTGTGTTTTTTATAAATAAATTGATTATTTTAAAAACATTTGTTTTGCTCATCCTACAAACTACATTCACAATACGGCGCAAAGTATAGTCAAGTACAGTATAGGTATATTATCGAGAACTAGGAGCATTTTACAAGTCATAATGCTCTATAGTTCTATTCGTTAGGAGTAGTAATAATAAGTTAGAAATTCTTCCGCCATAATACTTTAATGAATGCAATTTCGCGGTCATAAGCAGTAAGCATATTTGTAATCTTCGACACCTACCTATAAATTTAAAGTAATTCTAATGGCAAACAAAAACATACTAATACAATGGCTAAATAGAATTCATGTCTCTCACAATATTCGTCGCTATTTTATTGATTTGTTATTTTGTAATATTGTTTATAAATACTTGAGGAAATTAAATATTTACTTATGAAATGTGACGTTCAATTAATACAATCACTTATCTTTTTTTTTGTAGTATATTTTTTACCGATTTGACTATATAAATATAATCTGAGATATTGGGTATTATTCAAACCGTTTGGAGTTTTTAAATAATGCCTCATAAATCACTTAGTCCACAAAATATACATCTAAGGATCTAGACCTAGTATTGATTTATTTTTATCGTTCAGTGTTTACTATTGTAATGTAAAAGTGAGGCTTTTCTTTAAAAATCCAAACACGACCTGAACTAAACATACACAAAGAAATAAATGTTAAATAAAGGACTCGTAAATATAGAAAAAGCTTCACGCTTCTTGCCAATGTCTAACCACAATACTATTAAATTGGGAATTCAAATGAGTAAGGTATCGTGTTTTAAACACATTTTGAATTGTCAAATAGGTGTATGCCCATCTATCAACAACTGCCGCATATTTATATCGCGTATACCACCAACTACTCCGTCTGCGGAGATCGTCCGCCTGCTGTACGCTTTGACGGATGAAGTGCAAGAGGTTCGTATTCGTCGATCGATAGCGTCTTGCGCTGCGATTGTCGAATATAAGTCTCATCGCGGAGCAGCGATGGCGCGCAAGGCGCTCGTGGCCGCGGCTGCTGCGGCCTGGGGCTGCGGAGCTCGACCCGCTGTAGACTGGTCTCTACCGCAATCGCCTCAGCTGCTCAAACAATATCGTGAGGTTTGTTACTTAAATCCAGTTAAAACACTCTTATAATTTCAGATTAAAAAAAAAAATTAACGGGAAACTAGTTGATTTCCCCTAATAAAATGTGCATTTATGTAATATCATATTATAGTTTTTCTATTGATGGTATGCGGCTTGGAATCTTATCTATTCTACAACTGGCGTTGACCTTCTTACAACCGCAGTAACCTTAGAAGAATACCCCCTTGCAAGAATCTGTTAATATTTACTCTTATGTATATTTCGCAACGAATCATTTGAGAAAAAGTTGCACACTTTTTAAGGTCGGGCGCTGGACTCCTGAGCGTGGAGTTGAACTCACTCGCGCACCTGAAGAGCCTGCTGCCACTTCTCCTCCCCCTGCTGCGCCATCCTACACCCTGGAGCCGTGGTCGCAGGCGCGCCGCCTGCGCATGATTCACGAGGCTCAGCGAAGCGCTGCTGCCGCTGCAGAGTTAGTGCTTTTACATTCGATTCTTACTAGTCTATTATGTTTGTGCCTGCATTTTATAATTTTGTATTTATGTGAGAATAAGTCTCAAATACTTGATAGTTGTCTTTATTCCAGATGGTCTAACCGCATAAACAACGGAATGGATTCCTTGGTATCGTCGATGACATCGCTCGGGTTCGGGGGGTGGCTTGGGGCTCCAGGGCGGCGAAGCGGGCGTGTGGGCCCCGCCGGGTGCGGGGCTACTGGGCGCGGGTCCGCGTCTGCCACCGCCCCCGCAACCGCGCGACTTTAATCCGTGGACCGCGCGTCATCCGCTGCAGGAGTTCATCACTCCCGGGAAGGAGGCCCAGTGAGTGGCGTTTTGCTTGTTAATAGGACAGTTTTACAGCTCAGCCATTGCAGATTCAAGGGTTCTGAATGTTATCTACAATATGCCATACCTACTATTTGTTGTTTTTGCATTTTTTGCAGTAGTATGCATATCACATACGCATATATAATTCACATGAATCATTTCGGACATAATTTTCCGATTATACATATAGACCAGACATGTCACTCCAAAAGAATATAATTCAAATAAGCTGATTGTGCTTTGTTTAAGAAATTGCTTGAACAACTAAATACATGATATTACGAATATCAACGAGTATATGCTTTCCGCACGCATAAAATCAGATCTACTTAAACGCTGCAAAACTGTCCTGTTGCTATATGTTTAATCTTTTTGTTACTGTTGATTAATTTATTGCATAATTAAGAAATGTTTGTCATGAATGCACTTACTGGTGCATGATGATTTTGGTGGAGTATGGGAGTACCTATACTTTCATAATACTACTACTGTACTAACTAAATCTGTGTATGTATGCTTTTATATGAATAACATTTGGAAAGTTTTGATGTGGAATTTATGGGTTGATTGTTCTATTTCATTAAAATCCCTCATCAATTTGCATAACTCGCCGCATAGGTCGCTTTCATAACGGCTTGCCATTCATACCGGACATTTTCAACACTTCTCGGAAAGCAGCAGAGATCTATCCCAAACATCTCCTGTACCAGTACCACAGAGTTATAGCACTTTTAAGAGTGTTTGCCATACTTATTGCCAATATCTTAAGTGCTTACCGGTATTCTTTGTCTTGAAGTCTGACAATATTTATATATAATTTGTTTCATCACATGTAGTGTGGTGATATAGTAAAAATCAACCTATATAAACATGTAACTTTGGATACAAATATAAATTAATGATCATTGCAAAGATGTAAATCAATTTGTAATTCTCACTAAGATAATTGCATACAATCAATTTGTTTAATATTTGCAAACACTTTGGTTTTTATCAATGCACTTGTTTGGTGTTTGTTGTTTTAACTATAATCTACAGCTATTCATTCTGAATATTGTCATTTGGGGAGATAAATATATTCTAAATTTCCATAAAATATTTCGATTCGTATCCAATAGTGTTATAACAGTTGTTATAACTCGACATGAACAAATAAGTCTAAAAAGACTGTAATGAATGATGAATTTGTAAAAACGATTCTAAATGGCATGTTCCTTTTTAAACATTTAACGAAGCTGGTGAATGGTTGTAGCGAAATATTGAAATTAGAGAGCATATTTCATTGTTTCTGTTTGTCATCTTTGGTGTTGTTTTAATAAAAAAGTATGTAGTTTTTATTTGTGCATGGCTTGTGAATCTTGACTGTCGTTTGCACTCCTAAGAGAGGTAAATTTATAATTTTAGGCCTTTTGTTAAATTTTATCCTAAATGTATTTTAATTAAGAATCCAATTGAAGGGCATAATTATTTATGTATTGAATTTGAAGCTTTTATAAGGCAGCATCGATATATTTTAAGCATGAGTCTACAATATTGTTTTAATGTTATAGATAATATGAATTAAGGGCAACTGCGGGCCGCCCTGAGCGGCCGCGTTAGGATTATTGCACTACTGGCAATCTGCATTTTTTGATGTTTTTTCAACGAAAATATTCATGTTATTGTACTTTACTATTTCTGTGTATGAATAAGTCTATTTAAAATCAGGTTTTAAGTAAATCAATTTGGAACTGTTTTCTCAGCAATTAATAAACTCAGCATTATGAAATTATCTACATGCGATTAACAAAATCTGAACATTTTGTAACGAGACCAGATGAATTTATCTCTCGATGTTTTATGAGATTTTTAAATAATATTGCATGCCAGTATTGATTAATAAATTTAAGTATAATGGTTTAATGTCCTTGCTGTTTTATTTTATTGCATAATACCCTTTATATTTTTGCTTGCACTGCTTTACTTAACACTTCATATTCACTTAATAACACCTTTCACATACACACATACGTCTCGAACTATTAAATTATTGTAAATATATATCAAGAAACCAGTTCTGCGGCGGGCGCGAACAGCTGACGGCAACTTTGCTATCGATAACATCGAATTAAGTTGCAGGCGGCGCTGTCGAGCCTTGAATGAGCCGCTCGCGTCTCGCCCACACAGAAGAGCCTCAAGTTTTCCTTCAATGTCACTCTAACGCACCGTGAAAATGGTCGAGTGCCTCAAACAAAACACAGCGGCCGCGTCGCGCGGATGTCTCAGCTTGTAAACTGTGTGTTATGTCATCGCGTAACTCCAGATAGTATCAGTGTCGTTCTGTGTTGTGTGCTCGACGAGCCAGTGGCCGCGCCATGGCAGTGTGCGACAAGTGGGTCGCCCTCAAGATAGTGGAGTTTGTAAGTATGCATGTTACAACACACGTGCGGTGATGCAAACTTTATTTGGTAACGTGGTATTTATAAGTTGATATCGATTTATAAACTTCGTTGTTGTTTTCTATTTAAACTCGACTATTATTTTATCTTTGCGTGGTGACGCAAATACTTCAGGTTAATGTACTGTATGTTGCGGGTTTGATTTTCGCTGTGAGAAAATGTTTGTGTGATACACGCGCCTGGCATTATTGTTTCATGACGTTGTTTTGTCTATTTTATAGATGTTATGGTCTTAGGTTAGCTACAGCCAACACCAATGTAAGCAACGTAGAATTATAGTCGTTGGTTTAATCAATATAATTTAATGAAATTGATACCAAACTTCATACAATTAATAAACAATATTTTAATACACATAAACAATAAATAATTGCAAAACGAAAATAATAATGTAAAGTAAAATAGTAATTTATTAAATTATGACTTCTCTAAGTTTCAATTTATCAACAAAGCTGAGACTCCGACGATCCATTTTATATTTTTCCAATATTTGTTATTCGACTAGTTTTTCTTTTCAATCTTAGTTATATTATCGTTACTTGTCAGCTGTCCGCATAATTTATTAGATAAACAAATTATTCGGGTCAGAGAAAATTCATCGAGTTGCATAATATACCTACATACCTACACGTTAGCTAATATGATCTGAACAAGAATTGTTCAACATTGTGAACATTCATAAATGTTTTTTACAAAACACCAAAAAATATTTAAGGCAAGGATGAGTATAGGGGCGGAACAGATATTAATCATCTTTATTCAACATCTAACTATTCAGTCAGAAACAATTCCTGAAACGATCACGATGTATGTGGTGGATAGCAGTGAAGAGCCTACCCGCTTCTTCCCGCCTTACCTTCTGCAGCACAACACCAGGGTTAGTTTACCATGCAGCACCATGGTACGGCAAAGCTGCAAAGTTAATTGAACTCTTAGTAAAATAGGTCATCACTCGATGGTGTCACCACAGAGGATGTAAGCGTTTGGTACTAATTAATATGATATGGTATGTGTAAAAAACATAATTATGCTGAACATTTATATCAGTTGGACGGCGGGGACTGTGTACTATTTTCCCGGGGTGTGGAAACCCCCAGGATCACCTCGTTGCGTTGACACTAAGCCGGACATGACGAAGCAGATGACTTGTGTTGAACCGATTAAAACCGTGTCTCGACATCATAGTGACCAGTCAGGCTGTTGACTCAATTGAGCCTGTCTAATTTGAGGATTCCTTCTTGCAAGCTAGTTCTATCCGGTGATCGCGTGACTGCCTTTCCCACCACCATACCCTTTAGGTAATTTTAATAGAGGTTTTTGTCATAGTCCCAAAGAGGCACCGTTCATATCCGTTGCTGGTCAAGGATACGGACGGATTATCAGATGGGCTCCAACGTTTTTAAATTGTCACAGTCCCAAAACCCTCCAGTTTTGTGTAATTGTTTAACACTAAAAAGAAGGAAGTTCTCAATTAGACTGTTTTGTTTTGTCTATAGTAGGTACGCGATGTCTTTGTCAATGGTAAACAGATTATTTTCAGAGTGGCCTTATAGTGGCCCTATAACATTTTGAAAAGGAATTCTAACCCCACGTGTTTCAGTATAATATATTTTAGTTTATGCCCACGAGGGCCAAAAATGTAATTCATGTTTTAATGGCCACAATTTAGATGCTTTGTCTGTAATATATAATATCAGGGTGTTTCAGGAAGGTGTGGTCAATCGTGATTTTTAAAACAAAAATCATACTTTGAAACTGACAAATTGAACTTGGAAATTGACTAACAAATCTAATGTTTCGCGAGAGTGGGCTGATATGAATGAAACTATTTGTGTTTAATACCAAAGATGTTGATGAAAAATCCGGCTTTTTCTGAAAATGTGCATAAAATATAAACATGGAAATCGACACGAAAATTCATAAATATGTTGTCTAGAAATGACCTAGGTACTCCAGGAAAAGCATTAGGTAGGTACCGAACAAAAAGATTTTTTTTTTAAATCCATTTTTTTATGCTAAAGCAATTATTTCTCGTCTTTCATCCGAAGGTTTTCCTCGTAGATCTTTGTTGTTCCCATCCGTTGGCGGTCACAGGTTGGCACGACCTGCCTCTTGTCTTTTTCCACTGTACTGTGCTAATCAGGACAGATATCGGAACAGAGCGGAGCTATAAGGCCGCTTATTAAGGAGGTTTTCTAGTCGGTCTTATCTACACTAAAATGGGTACATATACAAATGAGTAATACTGTTTGAGCGTTAATGAGAGGAACTATAACTGGAAAAAATCTGTCAGTCAAAAATCAGTCTGTTAATTTGTAGTCCATTTTAGTTTGTAGTATGAATCTACTAATATATATCTAGGTACTGTTGAGATATGGCGAATTGTCAACAAGATGATTCACTGCTTTGGTTTTAAGTATTAACAAATTATATATAGAAACTCCCAGACAAATTTAAATACCATATTCATGTATATTTTGCAGTCAAATCTCTGAACCAATTAAAAGTACCTACCCTTAACTCACAAAATCAGTCAACAGTACTATTGACAGGGCTAGACAAAAGTAATTTTAACTAATAAAAAAAAAAACTATTCACACTGAACGGGAATCGAACCTCCAACCTCTGACGATACAGTTGAATGCACTTGATACGAGACGAGATAATAGACATTGGACAGACAATACTCAAGAGTACATCGATGCCTGCTCATCCTCATTAGGTCAGCGTGGTGAAGAACAACCATTACAGTTAGATATTTTTGTGATTTTTATATTGGACTCGTAGAGAAGTCGCTTAGCGGGGCTTCCTGAACAATGGAAGCGGCAACGCTTCTATTAAGCAGCTTAGTAATTGCTGCTTCTCACTAATAATGTCGTAGGTACATTGGTAATACATAACAACGGTGTGCGTTTTTTGCACGTATGAATTCAAATTGCAAAGGGACATGGGCTCGACATACAAAAAATTATTGCCGAATTTCTACTGTTTTGGTAAATATACCTTTATATTTTTCTATTATAAGTTTTTAACCGACTTCAAAAAAAGAGGAAGTTCTCAATTCGACTTTTTTTTATGTTTGTTACATCGGCACTTTCGACTGGGTGAACCGATTTTGATGATTCTTTTTTTATTTGAAAGCTGGTGCTTCCCGTGTGGTCCCCTTACCAGGTCCATTTTGGTCCAGTTCTGACAATGGCATCCATGAGAAAACCATACATAAGTCTTTTAAGGAATAGTTTTTTTTGTTGTAGTCGGTTTTTTTTTAAAGAATTATTGTTCCAAAATACTAAATGCCCTGATTTTCCTCATTATAGTTTATTAATAGCAAACCATAACATTTATTATCAAACTATATATTGCAGTGTTTCTTTTGCTGGTGACAATCACGCAATAGTTTATCATACCTACCCTCATTGTTGGAAATATTTGGTACTTGCGTAAAGAAAAATAAGATACAAATATTTAGAACGGATTCGTCATCGTTCTAGATTTATAAATAGGTACCTAATACGATCTTATCAGATATAAATAATAATGATAAGAAATGGATGTTCAAGATGGAGAAATATCTAATAGGTACCTACAGATTGCTATGAAATGTTGGCTTGCCTTTAAATCTAATAACAAATAGCTAAGTCTGATTACAATTAATTTCCTATTTCAATGACGGAATATTCATTTTTTTTTTTCATATACCTACACAGTTCTGTCTAATTATCTCTGTATAGGATATCCCTAATTATATAGGCAGACACGTTAACAGACTCAGTGCTATTAGGATTTTGTTAAAAAGGTAAACCCAAAGGCACTGAACACAATTAAAATGTGTGACAGTAGCGAAGATGTGTTATACCTCTATTTTCTAGCAGGCCTTGTGGTTGCACGATTACAGCATTGCTAGTAGGAAAATAATTTTCCAATCATCTGTAATCCGTATTTCTTTAATCTCGCAACTATTTTGCGGTATAATGACTCACCAAATGTGGCATTTGTACTATATTAGTGGAGATACCAGAATAAGGCTTTTTGTTACGCAGCACCAAACTATACTATTCACCTTTTTAAAATTATCTGTAAAATCAGAATTGAAATCTATTATGGAGATCCCGCCAGATTATTAAACCTGGTTTGATGTCAAAGGTCGCTGTAAAATCACAGGCAGATTAAAAAATTTCATATTTTCAACTCCCCAAAACTTCTGAGTAGGTAGGTTATACTATAAATGTAATATTTTATCCCTGAAGTAGATTATAAGTGTGTAAAAGACTTCAAATTTACCTGGGTATTCGAGCCGTGCTCTTTTGTGGGTCATTGTAGGTACTACTGCAGTTGGTCTTGGACATTGAAACAAAACAAAACAATGCACTCACTTGATGGGCCCATCGATTAGTGATTATGGAGAATAAGTACTGAGTAGTGAGGGCTGCCATAAACTTGGCTTTTCTTCCATAATCTTTTGGAAAACTGTGTTCTTAAATTCCATACTAGTGAAACACAGGTAAATATTAGTTTACTAGCGTGCCCGACAGACGTGGCCGTGCCCGAATGTAGTTATAAATCAATCAATTACGGATTTTCTTTCTAGTGACATAATAAAATTGATTTCGACAATTAAAAAAACCGTCAAACAAAATAATTTCTAGAATCCGATTGCAATGGCACCTACCGCGTCAAATTATATAACTAAACCATCCCGGGACCACTAGCTAATTTAAAAAGCACAAGATAATTTTGGTAAAAAAAATGAAATAGGAAACCTGGGATCGTGTTGCAGCGCCATCTCCCGGTTTCAATTATGAAGCTAAATAATCCAGGTTTACTCAATGCCATTTTCAAAAACAAAATTATCCGAAGTTACTCCTTATAACGCCCGCTATCTGCCAGTGAAAGACCGGTAGAAATCGGTCCACCGATCCGGAGATTAGCCGAAACAAAAAGACAAACATGAGACTAAATAAAACATTTTATTATTTAAGTATTTATTATTATTTTAAAAATAGATTTTTTGGTATAAGTACCCTATAAACATTCGGATGCATTTCGTTAAAAGCTGTTATTATGGCATTATAAACAGACACTTTAATTATTTGTATAGATATACATTTGCAAATGTCCGTGTTTTGTCAAGTAAATTAGTAGGTAGTGGTAAGTGAATCAGCTCTGAGTCGTCGTAGATGAATGGTTCTACGGCTGATACTGCCTCTGTCATTATAAGATGCGCCTAATTACATAGATTTAATAACAAGTGCCATAAAACATTTTCATGTTTATTGTACGGTACACAGATCATGTTCCGATCATTACTAATGTAGTAGGAAGTGGAATAGATTATCATTCGTTATTGTCTATTTGCTTGCTATTTCAATTAGACATGATTAAATTATTAAATGACTAGATCCTTCAATGTCGCCATCGCGTCGTTAACATTTATCATGTAAATAAATAATATTCTGATCAAAATATTGTCAGTTTTAAAAAGTTTCTGTATTCAAAATCATGAATTTTCCCAAAAAACGTTAGTGTTTTACGTTACACATTACATTTTCTATACGATCGTAAAATAACACAACACACTGTCCCTATATGTGAAAAATAAATAACATGTCAAAAAAAAAAGTGAAAAATTCTCATTTTCAGAAACTTGACACAAGTGGCGATGAAACTATAGTGTTGGCTCACTGTCTTCACTTAAAGTAAATCGTCGTATCCTACTGCTACCCAAGCTTTTTCTGTGATATCTTTTTTAGAGTATTCTTTTAACTAATAATTATATAAACAAGGATTTTTCTCCACCTCAAAAACAAGTTTATTACTTAATAATTGCTCCGCCATCTTGGAAATCGCAGCTACATTTGTAGCGACGATCTGGCCCGGCCCGCCCGGCAGATAGCGCGCGACTTTTGTCGGCGCCGAATGAACAACATGTCGGCGACGCGTGCCTGTGTACGAAGGGCCTTACACTTGTCTCGGCACAACATTATCCGTAAGCAGACCAAGGGAAAAACTACCTACAAAGTATGCGAGAGTATGCGAGGTTAGCGGTTTTACATAATAATATTATTAAATTGTTTATGGGTCGGTGAGTGCCAATAGTGCCATTGGTTACATTTATCAATGAAATATTAACGGTTCCTGTAGGATAGATAGCACGGTAATACTATCATTACCGTGTAGATAGTAATTAATATCACATAAGAATGATACGAGGGAAGCAAGTATTTTATTGATATTTAGTAGAGATGCGCCGAATATTCGTTTGGTATTCGGTATTCGGCGTATTCGGCATCTTTTCCACTATTTGTATTCGGCCGAATTATTCGGTTTTATTGCCGAATGTATTCGGTTCAAGCTTTTCTATTTTCTTGGCTCATGTAGCCAAGGTGTAAGACTAAAAGACAAGACTTCTTATGTAAGATTTATGTTATACTAGCAGCGCCCCGCGGTTTCACCCGCGCGAGTCCCGATCCCGGGGGAATATCGGAATAAAAAGTAGCCTATGCGTTAATCCAGGTCTCCAGCTATCTACATACCGAGTTTCATCGCAATCGGTTCTGTGGTTTTTGCGTGAAAGAGTAACAAACATCCATCCATCCATCCATCCAAACTTTCACATTTATAATATTAGTGGGATTATAAGTCAAAGAAAATATATTTATTTCTAAACCTATAGTTAGTATAGTCAACATTTATTTTAAACCTTAAATGAACATTTAATTTAAACCTCAAAACAATATTAATTTTTAAACTTTAAATCAACATTTATACGCGGCAAAACAATGTAATGGTAAACCGAATAATTCGGCCGAATATCCGGTTCGGTAAAAGTTGAACCGAATTATATTCGGTATTCGGTGAAACCACTATTCGGCGCATCTCTAATATTTAGTAACTCTGTCTTAACTGTGCGTTTGTCTTTTTTGACCTTTCTAAGTCTACTAATAATTAAAATGTATGTCGACTGCCTTGTTCTATTATTTAGACAAACATATGTAGTTAGGTAATTACATAATAAATTATAATGTTTCAATTGTCGGCCTTCTCTAACTAGCAATAATTTCAACATTGGCATTTGTGACTCATTAATCGATCTGCAGGTAAAATAATTGCATATTTTTTTGAAGTTTAAGTATATTAGCTTTTGCTCTTGCAAGGCCATATTTTGTAAAAGTTTTTACGAGAGGCCTATGTGAAGTGATTCACCAGATTATGATGATTATGAAATTAGTGAACTTTTCTAATTGTTTTGTTCCTTAACAACGATTGTCTATTTGACATGATTGTGATTTAGAAATGTTAATTATTACATCTAGACATTATTAAATACCTAATATAATTTAAAATCTTCAAATGCGTCGTGCAAGTGCTTAACGTCGTGCAAATAAAAAAAAAGTAACAATGATCAGTGATCATCATTCATCATTTTCCTGCCCATTTCCCAGTTTTATTGGGACCTTTAGCCAACCCTCCTTGGAAATGTAATCGTTTTTAGACGGGACAAAGGAAGAAGGTAAATTGGGGTAAGGTAAACGGATAGAACAAGGGAGCTAGGAATAGGGATACCGCAAGTCTTGAATGGGGAGACAGGATTGAGACTGCAGAAGCTCGAAGAGGCCGCTGTCGCATACTATGTCTACATAGGGTTTCCAATCCCAAATATCAAAAAGTAGGACTTGAAGTTCGAAAAACCAGGACAATTTAGTTAAAAAAGGACGCAGTAACGGAGAGAATGAGAAAGCACTGCGCGACAATAGTAGAGAGAAAGAGACATCACAGAGTGCACGTTGCGTCTTTGTTTTAAAACAGCGCGGGCAGCGCGAACACTTGCGAGCCGTGAGGCCACACGTAATGTAAGGGTAACATAATTATCAGGGCGCTTAAAAAACCCAGGACGCTGCCTAAAAACTATCCAGGACACCCCAGGACACTCCGAAAAATCAGGACATGTCCCGGGAAAGTAGGACGGTTGGCAACCAATCTACATATTATAAAGCAAAGTCCCCCGCTGCGTCTGTTTACCAATTCGCGCTAAACTGTAAAAGTAAATTAGTAATAGTAGTAAGAAAAAGTACCGAATAAATTTTCATACAGTTTTCACGTACGGATAAAGTGATTCATGAGGAAGGTTTAGGTGTATAATTTATTAGGGTATAAATTTGCTGAAATATGACGACGATTGTTGAAGATATCGGAAAAAATCATGCCGACTGGAAGCTTTACTGACGTTCGCCGCGTAAATCAATAGAGTTGTATGAAAACAATGTATTAGGTACGGAGTTATTCCTCATAATAATAGCTATTACAGTATAGGAAAGCTCTATCTTCTAAGATTGACACATAGTAATAAAAAAATGTAGACATAATATGAAGGAAGGATACAGATCATCAATTATTCCATTTCATAAAAAAAACTACCTGTGCCCGCGATTTCGTCCGCGTGGAATAGTGTATTTATATCGAATCAACAGGCTAAAAATAAGTTTCAAGCTTCTAGCTCTAAATATGACGATACTTCCATGCAACTTATCATCCCCACCTTTCGACCCCTTACACCCCTTTTGTCGCATTAAGAAGTAGCCTATGTCCATTCTCAGGCTCTACACTATCTGTGTACCAAATATCGGTTCAGTAGTTTTGGCGTGAAAGGGCGACAGACAGACAGTTACTTATTACGTAAGGATTATTCGTTTAGATGGGTAAGTGCTTCAATCAAGTATATTTCATCTATATTATATTATTATTGATTCCAAAGTTTATTTTAGATACGCGCACTCACTTTTTTTTTGTACTCCATTAGTCGAGATATACATATATATAGCACCAATTTGAAAGAATCTCTTCCGTTTAGACAATGTACCTTATTAGCTGTTACACAAGTATATTATTATTACAATGTCAAGTGAATGTAATGGTAACAAGCCAAACCTTTTAAATATTGGTTATCGTTGGTCACTTATTGCTCAGCACTGTTCTGGGAAATTAATGCTGTATTAAAATCATTGCCATTACCTAAGTACCTACCTCCCCAATCGCGGTAGATTATAGCAGTGGTCTTTAGTTACAATTTTACTTGTTTTGGCGCATAAACAAATAATTAAAATACTAATAATTATATTAATTTCCTTGGTAGCAAAAGAAAATTATCTTAAACTGCTTTCTTGGTGGCAGCATTCTTAAGGATTTATATGGTGTCATTAGGTACTTTATGAAAAACCAATGCACAAATGAATTCACGGTGTTGTTAATGTGTAATGATCTTTAATTGTATTATTATTTTTTTTTATCTCAGATTTAATACCAAACGTATACTTATCTACTTATGTATTACTGATCGATAACCTGGATCATTAATCATCTCATTCGATGATTGATCACTGATTCTTTATGTATATCGCCATGTCGGTAGGAACTAGTGTTCGCTCACCGCTGCACCGGTAGAAATTCGAGCATTAACATTAGATATTATTATCCGTCAAGGGTAGGGAAAAAAGGTTTTAATTTTTGGAAGTTCCTTATGGGGCGTTGCGGAGTTGCCTAGCCGGCAAAAACGTACGTAACGTTATAAAAAGTGCAAGATTTTTATGTAAAGTCGATGTATGATGGCTATATAGTGTCTAATGTATAGTCTACGCGATGACTGTTATTATTATTATTATACATTTTTATAAATCATTGTAAATAAAATAAAGGTGTTAAGATAATTTTGTAAAGTAGTTTTTTTGATTTTTATCGAAAAAAAAATCATAATAAAAAATGTATACCCGAATAATTATTTTCTTTATACCTCGAATAGAACTTGAATTTTTTTTTTTTATAATAAGGAACTTCGTTCCTATGTGGTGTCCCACGACACCACTCATTTTATTGAGGCACGTCGATAGCTATTTAACACAAAAAAAAAGAAAATCGGTTCACAAACAGCAAAATTAGGTCACTGAACTGTTTTGTAGTTATTTATTGTATATTTCTCACTGTATATATATTATATATATATATATATATATATATTAGCGTACGGCTCACCTGATGGTAAGCGGTTACCGGTACTCATAATCACTTCCCGTTAAAAACTGGTGACGGAGTGGGTTGGATGGATTTAACGTGTGTATCTGTGTGACTGTCTGTGGCATTATAGCTTCTAAACAGATGGACTGATTTTGATTTTTTTTTGTTTGAAAGGTGACTTGATCGAGAGTGTTCTTAGCTATAATTCAAGACAATCTGTTCATTAGTCCTATCCTAATCGTTGAAGGGATTTTTGAGTCCGGAGTATTTTTAATTAATACTTGTAGCCTCAGTCAACATTTCGAGCGTTCGGATGGGGTTTTCAAAAGGTGTCCGGGCGAAACCCGGACACTACAAGTGAAGGGAAAATTGTAATTTTTAGATGAATCGTTAACAAGCTTTTTAAATTAATAAAAAAATGTAAATGGAAACTGCGTTTTCATAAAAATTTTAGGGTGTCCGGGAAAAAAATGCGATTTCACACATGAGTCCGAGGTTTTTGAAGCTTTTGTCCGGCGTCGGTAATTTAAGTGATGGCAGGCCTAACCTTAATCATAATAATATCATTTTGAATGATTACTCTATCGTCGGTGCCAATGACTACCGCATTTAATATTAACCATGAAACAGGTATAACACATTTCAGAAGTTAAACAATATAAGCATTAGCGACATGCGATTTAAAACAAGATTACATATATACAATAATAGTCTTTCCGTATTCCACACAGCATTTATTTACATGTAGTTATAATAATTAAATGGTGGCTGGCGCACACTGGTTGCGTCTGACTGCGTCTCCAATGTCACTCCCACGGTGGACACTGACGTCACTTGCCACAATCACGTCGTCGAAGGACTGTCGATGTCGCCGTGGTGCATTGTTAGCGGCACAATAGCGATATTTCCTTTTGGGATGTGCTTTACCTACATGTGTCGCTGACAAGGTCGTCGTTTTTATCCATAAAGTACCTACCATAGTCATTGTTTTGTGCTCGCGGTTATGAATTTTCATTAACTGTTTAGCTGTTTAAGTAGGCAATGACCTACTTGCTAATACCCTTAGATATATCTAGAAATGCGTGAAAGGTTACTGAACTGAAGAATGATTGACTAACTACCAGTGACATCTCACAGTCACGGTCATGTCCACAGAACTGATAATTCTCAGTTGTGTGGTCACGTCTAGCTCTTTTACTTCTTCTACTTCACTTAAATCGGTCCTTTTGTTTGAGAGCTACGATCGGGGTTAATAAAATACAGCCAGTCGCGGTCTCTCTATTTAAACGCGATAAACTTCAAAAGTACCAAACGGATTTTCACACGGTTTTCACGAACGGATAGAGTGATTCATGAGGAAGGTTTAAGTGTATAATTAATTAAAGTTTTGTATAAATTTACTGAAATATGACAACGATCGTTAAAGATGTCGGAAAACAATATGCCGACTTTACTGGCGTGAACCGCGTAAACCAATAAATAGAGTTGTATGAAAACAATGTACGTATTGCCAATATGTGCTACGGAGTTATTCCTCTTAATAATATCTTACTAATTCCAATATAGCAAAGCTATATGTCTATCTTCTAAGATTAACACACAATAACGAAAAAATGTAGTCATATATGGTCTGCTCCTGGTAGCAGAGCATATTTATGCTACAAAGATAGACATATAGCTTTGCTACATTGTATTAGATATTATTAAGAGGAATAACTCCGTAGCACAGATCGGTAATAGGTACATTGTTTTCATACAACTCTATTTATTGGTGCACGCGGTAAGCAACCCACCCCGGCATATCCGGTTCGCATAGCCGGCCGTGCCGGGGTGAGTAATAGACTGTATAAGTGACTGTGTGGTATATATATTACATATTAAATATCTACTGTGTTGGTGCGTTAGCTAATAAATGAGCAATTGCAATTGAAATAATTCAATTTTAAAATGCACAATGCAAAATCAAGCACATTAGCTTAAAAGCAATACTGTTAAAGTCGATAAGTGCATTCGGAAATACTGATAACTCTAAGTATAGCAAAATTGTTTTAGTTTAAGTAGGTTAAATGTTTCCGTGGAATCTTTTAGTACTAAAATCAACGCATTTTAGCTTAGACGTATTGGTACTTGTACTATCTATATGTACTAATCAGTTATAATAAAGCAGAAGAGGTTTTTTTGTTTCATTGTTTGTTTGTTTATTTAAACGCGCTAATCTCTGGAATTATCAAACAGATTTATAATTCTTATTTTTTTATTAGTTTTAATGTGTAAGTTGTATATGGAATTTAATTAAAATTATTGTATTGGATAGATTATTCATTGAGGAAGGTTATAGGCTATGTAACATCACGCTACGACCCTTGGGAGCGCAGCAGTGACCATAAACGCGTCGAAAACTGTGGGCAACGTCTAGTTTTAGGTTTAGTTACTTGTTAACGATTCGGCAGTTTTTCTCTTTACAAGCTTTTATATTTTATTTATTTAGTTTCACTTGTCCCGTTGTCTGTCTGTAATCAAATCTCGCAAGTTAAATTTGACACACTTCCCGGTTTCCGATTGAGCTGAAATTTTGCACACAAATGTATATCGCGTGACAATGCAATATTATGATGACATAGAGCTGATCTGATGATGCAGCTAAAAGGTGGCCATAGGAACTCTGTAATGAAACGACGTAACCCCATCATCGAGTTTGGACACGTTTGATTCATAGTAAATCCCGAATCATAAATAAGTACTAAAAAGTTAAAAATAAAAATAAAGAAAAATTTTTTTTTTGGAATCAAGCTTTTATTACATGTTAATAAAAAGAACTAAAAAGTTAAAAATAATAATAAAAGCGTGTTACATTTTGACGTTAAGAGAAATAAAGAAGGTGTAACGCGCTTTTATTATTATTTACATGTACCTAATAAAAGATTGTTTAGAAAAAAAAAAAATATTTAGTAGAGAGATAAAATTAATTTTAGACAGTGCAAATGACTTTGTACTTATTGTTGTTAGTTATTGCATAAAAATCGAGCATTATTTTCTGCTGCAAATGCATCTGTTTTTCAGCATCATATATTATGGAGTGCTTATTCCTTTAAAATCAATTGGGTACAATGTGTTTTTGTAGTCAAATCACCAACATGAATATTTTGTATTGTATGTGCAATTATAGAAGCTTCTTTTGGACAACTTTTGTACAATGAAATTGTACTGAAACAGACCATTTATGAGTCATCGCTTCATCGCTTATATATTCTTTAGACTTTAGAATTCTAACGTAAGTTCACGGTCACCGTGAACTTGCAGATTTTCGCTTGTAACCGCGGTATGCCTACTGGGAAAACTGAAAGCTGGACAGTCGGTATACCTCTTGGACGAGAGGAAGAAGAGTGGTTATTTAGGCGTTGAACCGAGTAAAGCCACACAATGTCTCCGATTACAGATACTCTGATCATCGTTTCGACACGTGGAGAAATAGAGCAGCACAAAATGTGAGCCTCGTCAGAACCTTAATTCAAAGCAGCAATGTATTCTCCAACAACAAATGTTCGTTGCCGCTTTTTGTCCAACTTTAACGCTCAGAAAGTTTTCGACTAAAGCACCCTGGACCGTAGGTAGTAGGTCTATTTTTAAAATGTATTAAAATAAGCCCCGTCTATATATCTCCTATGCTTTTTCTCAAACCTGGCAAATAATGTATTATTATTATTACAGATGATGTGCGTTGCCTGTCTGGTGACTCTGCGTGTCTCTCAAGACGATGAGGTGCGGCTGGCGTTGCTGCTGCAGAAGATGTCCCGGGAGTGGTCGCTGCTTACTTCCGTCACCTGGGACTCTGTGGGAGGAGCTTTTGCTGATGCAATTTACGGAGGTAAGAAAAAGTCACATGGTATTAGGTACTATCGGGAGTACATACTCGTAATTGAATACTTATTTTCAGTACTGTAACTGTAACCGGGAGTGACCATCAGAGTTTAGGTATTAACGTAGGATATATCAATGTAGTGTGTCAGGTACATACCTTCATTTTTAAGAAAATTTCGCGTATGGCTAACTATTCCGAAATTTGGAATACTCAAAGTATTCCAAATTTCCGTTCTTAAAATTCACGTTCAATTATTATTTTTACATCGTATAAAACAAAGTAGCTTCCGCCGTTTGCGCGCTTAGATCTTTTAAACTACGCAACGGATTTTAATTCGGTTTACACCAATAGATAGAGCGATTCAAGAGGAAGGTTTATTCGTATAGTTTAATATTGTTTTGTGTTAATTTGTATAATAATATGACGTTAATTGTTCACCCGTGTGCAGCTGGGGCGGGCCGCTAGTATTATATAAAGTGCATAAAGCTACATTTTTAAGTAGCGAGAGTTTGTATTTAATTAAATAAACTGTACTTATACTTAACTGTCTTAGTCTGTGACAAATAACAATAATTAATATACTATTATAATTATTTTAGTTTTTTTTACGTTTTAGCCAATACGCTATCGCCGCTTCACACAAAAGCTACTTTAAAACGTATCTAATGTTATCAATTACCTAGATACTAATTCTGTTGGTTATAGCTTCTTGCCTACAACCTCCATAGGTACTACATACTACATGTAATATATTTACCCATGTGTAATATTACACGTATGGGCTTGCCGCACATTACGCAACCCAGCATGCGTTATGTGTCCGCGATAGCACGAGGCCGTTCTTTATGGTGTTTGTAAATCTGTCACCGGGTGAGGGCGGGCAGACATGACATCGTAAAGGCATCGTTTTAATTACACTTTATGTTTGCGTCTAAATTTGTCTACACCATCATGGCACGCCATACTAGCCATGGCCCTAAACACAAATTTTATTTTGTAAACTAGCAGTTTCCGTGCGTCTTCGCTCGCTTGTACATATTTATTCCTCATCAAAATAAAAGTAGCCTAAGTTACTCCTTATAACACCAGCTATCTGCGAGTGAAATCGTTCCACCCGTTCCAGAGACTAGTCGGAACACGGAGATTAGCCAGAACAAACAGATAGACAGACAAAAAAATTTAAAAACTGATTTTTAAGCATAGGTATCGAGCAAATAACTGTATGAGCTTAAAAAAAAACTATTTGACATTACAAACAGATACTTCAATTTTATTTATTTGTATTGATGTTTTTTTGTTGACACTATATTCAATTTAAAAATATAATTGTAATTGATCTACAATATGTTTGTATTTAGTAATATATAAATTCAAATTCAAATTCAATATCTTTATTTCATAAAATTGACCATCAATTATTCGAAATCGTCGATTTAATAAATAATTATTATAATTAAAAATTATAGATCAACACACACAGAGTCACCGCAACAATAGTTTGCTTCGTCAAATGTAAAATAATTAAAGAAAAATAAAATGGATAACATAATATCACATCTGCCTGTTTCGATCTATAACCGCCCGTTTCCAAATGGTTGAGCCTTGTGAGAAGAAATCGGGCAAACAAATTCACGGCCACTCTTTAAAAAAAAAAACATAGTTTTAACAATATTTAGTACATATCACATCATTTTGTGGTGTGCTATTATGTTTTTAAAATTAAAAGTAAATATGCTAAAAAAAAAGAATATGGCAATAGGGAAACTGAAAGTTAAGAAAAAAATTAAAAAGAAGAAAAGAAAAACATAAGAGATGGAAAATAAGAGACATATTAGCTCACATTACATTTCCATTAAGTACATGAAATAGCCTGTGAATCCAATACAATTCCATCCCAAGCGTTTTTATCCTGCATATAATCCACTACTGATAGCCCTTAAGGCATAGCTGTCGTTTTACTTATAAGTATGTTTATCAGTAGTCTGGTAACCATAGCCTGTAGTCTGTACTATGGATGGCTTTCCCTAGTTCGGGAACAGACGGCCCTGTGTGAGGTGTCTCAAGTTACTATTATTCATTTAGCTAAAAAAAAAGTGTGTATTTATGTACGCACGTAAGAAGTTATGCTTCTTTGGCGTAACAAGATAAAAATCTTTCTAAAAATTTTATCCTTCGCGTTATCCAATGTTTGTAGAAAAAACGACACTAATAATAGAAAAAAAAAACGTATTTAATACATTGAAAGTTTTATTATCTAGTTAAATAAAGTTTATTTAAATATCATAATAAATAATACATACCGTCAACTAACCTCAAATTCTACAAACGTACTTTAATTATTTTTAGGTAAAGGAATTCCTTTTCGTTTCCTTTTCGTTTTTATTCCGTTAATTAACGTGATCAATAGTATATCTTTGAATTAGCTGCTATTTCGACCACTACATTTTTACGTGGTGCGAGACCTCAAATTGCCCCTATAAATTCAAAACCTTAGTGTTAATTCATCGTCGCGGTGCCATTTCATCGTCGCGGCGTCCAGTATTTGTCGCGGCGCTCATTCATCGTCGCGGCGCTCATTCATCGTCGCGGCGACCAGTTTTCGACGCCGTGCCCATTCACCGTCGCGGCGACCAGCTTTACATTCGTTGCGGTGACATTTCATCGTCGCGGTCTCACTTTATCGTCGCGGCGCCGAACGCATACTACATATTCCGTCGCGTTGACCAGTTCTCGTCGCGACGCAAATTCTTCTTCTCGGTGCCAATTTAGTATCGGCACCGAGACCGAAATTCCGCCGCGGTGCTATTTCTTCGTCGGGTCGGCAGTTCATCGCCGCAGCTAGCAATTTTCGTCGCCGCGCACATTCATGGTCGCGGCGCACTAAAACCGTCGCGGCGCATTTTCACCGTCGCGGCGACTTTTACTCGTCGCGGTGGCGTTTCACAATCGCTGCGACCAAATTTCGTCGAGGTGCACATTTATCATCGCGGTGCCGATTCAACGTCGCTGCGACCAGTACTCGTCGCGGTGACTGGTTTTCGTCGTGGTGCAATTTCAATGTAGCGTCGCGGCACCCATTCGCCGTCGCTGTCCCACATCATCGTCGCGGCGACCATTTTCCATCGGGGTGCCATTTCTCCGTCGCGGCGGCATTTCGTCGTCGCGTTGCCATTTCTTCGTCGCGGCGGCAATTCATCGTTGCGGCGCACTTTAGTCGTCGCGGCGCCGAACGTATATATTTGCGGTGCCATTTTCCGTCGCGTTGACCAGCTCTCGTCGCGACGCACTTTCGTCGCCGTGGCGACCATATTCCGCCGCGGTGCTATATCTTCGTCTGGTCGGCAGTTCATCGTCGCAGCGAGCAATTTTCGTCGATGTCACCGTCTCCGTCGCGGCTCCCTAGAAACGTCGCGGGCCTTCTCAAAGTCGCGGCGACCAGTACTCGTCGCGGTGGCGTTACACAGTCGCGATGACCAGTTCTCGTCGCGGCGCAAATTCTTCGTCGCGGTGCCATTTCAAAGTCGCGGCGCCCATTCGTCGTCGCTGCGACCATTGTCCTTCGCGGTGCCATTTCTTCGTCGCGGCGGCAATCCATCGTCGCGGCGACCAATTTTCGTCTCGGCGCATATTCATTGTCGCGGCGCCATGAAATCGTAGCGGTGCCGTTTCACCTTCGCGGCGACCAGTACCCGTCGCGGTGCCCTTACACCGTCGCGGTTACTAGTTTTCGCTGTGGTGCAATTTCAACGTCGTGGCGAGGCGCTCATGCGTCGTCGCGGCGAAAAGGTTCCGTCGCGGGGGCGGCGACAAGTATTTGTCGCGGCACACGTTCTTTGTCGCGGCGCGGCAGTGCCAATTCGTCGTCGCGGTGCCATTTCGTCGTCACGGCGACCAGTATTCGTCGAAACATTTCATCACAGGTCAAGGAACAAATGCGGCAAGGAGACGTTCAAATGATCGTAACATTAGATTAATAATGATTAAAGTAAAGTAACGGTGACCGACGTGACCTGGTGGTTGATTTTGGCGCCCCCTGCATGACGGCGCCCGGTGCGGTCGCACTGCTCGCCCTAGGGCCGCCCCTGGCCAGAAGCTGAAGTTAGTAAGATTAGAATACGATCGTAACTACCATTAATTGTATATACTCGTATTACTTTAATTGTGATGTAAAGTTGGACGTAATCAATTGATCGACTGTCGTGATTATGTAATTTATGTATAGAAAAATATTAACATTGCAATCATGAGAAAGAAATATCTGTATAAGTATAAATATTTTTAATTTTAAAATTATATTTATAATAGCATCTCCTATAAACACATCTGTATGTATCATGTATTATCACCAACTACCTATATTATGGTGAGAAACAAATCCTAAGACATGAAGGTGCTTTTTATTGTTTTCTTTAAACGTCTGACTCTTTGCCATTAATGTCCATCGATTAAAACTTTGTTAAATATAAAGTGTGTTATTGCTGAAAGCTGTAGTCCAGTTATACCCAGTTTTACAATTGATATTGCTTTACGTAATTACTTAGAAAACCAACATAAGCTTATCCTATTTGTTCACGACTAAAAGTAGATGAAACTACGTGCATTAAATGAACACTAGGTTTAGCCTTTATCACAGTGGCGGCAGATATAGCCAACATCCAACTTGTAGTGCCTAAAGCTACATACACCTACCAAAAAGCACGCAGCAACCTTGCCCTCCCTGTGGATTCCTGTACGCTTGTGTTACACTAGGGTGTCATTTATATTTAGTCTGTATATCACCCAAGTTCGTCCAGCCATTTCATCATAAAGTAGTAACAAGTTTCACATTAATAATATTAGATCAAAAAATAAAATAAATCCATCTCCAAATCCATTGAATTAAACTCTTGTCTAGTAGAGATCGCTATATTAGTTATAATAATAATAATAATTTATTAATACACAACAGTGGTTCAGTGCATACATATTATCACAACAATATTACTTAGAAGCTAATGCAGTCAGGCTCTGGTACCCGTAGTAAGATTTAACTTGTGTCACGGGTCTGGTACCCGTGACACAAGCTAAATTCTTCTCTTGTGATGACTTATGATAAGACGTGTATGTACGTGTGCGCGTACGTGTATGTGTGTGTGTGTCCTGGGTGCATACATGTTTTACAGTATGGTGTCATGGCACACAAGCGCAGTGTTATAGAACAGTGAGTCTAATCAATGCCTCGGTTTCATCGTAATCCTGTTCAAGTAACCAGCCAGTTAGCGATAAGACCGCCCAATGTACTTTAATATTTTAAATTAGATCTGTGTCAACTGTATTATAAATGGTGTACAATAAAGAATATTCCATCTATCTCAAATCTTACTTTTAGAAAAACTCATGTTTCATGTAATTTGGAATGGGAATTCTGCTTACAATAAGCCATTGAGGAAAACAGTATTATCGTATATTATCGAGGTATTTATTACGTTATATTATTTGTAATGTTTATTCATAGAGGTGTAACTGCTAACTATACTGCATAACACGATAATTATCTCGTCATGTTACTCTACCGCTTGTGTGCCTTACTACGACTAAAATAAGTTGACCGTTGGTGTTGTAAAGATCAGTCTTTACCCTCCTAACTATTAACGGTATGTTTAAGGCCCTGTTTCACTTTGATTACTGCAATTCATAACTAGACATACATCTTAATATGTTTAACAAGAACTGAACTACAGTTCTAAAAGAAGTACATTGTTACAAAAATAAAATTTAGAAATGTACTTCTTTTATTTGAACTAATCAAATAATTATTTTTCCAATGGTAGGTACCTTTAGTTTTATACTGTGTATAAGTACCTTCATTTTTGTTTGCAGGATACACAATTATAACGTTCGGCCTGATAATAGCAAGAGTATTTCAAGAGATACCGAGGGGCCGACGGATTCTGGAGGGGTATTTCTTAGGGTTCGGTATGCTGTTCTTCTTGATTCTAGGTAAGGCTCTTATCTTATTGATACTTACTTTTTAATGTATTTTTTTTATACACCGATGTTTTCGAACAAGCACATGGCCAAGTTGCTAGTTACTACCTGTAATAGAAATACTATGCTACCATTCTCATGCAGAGAACTAAATCAGTTTTAGAGTAAGTATATATTTTAATTTTTTACCCTCATTCAGGTTGACAATTTTAGGGACAACAATACCTACCCCTCACGAAAAAAATGGTGACATGATAGGGACACATAAAGTCATAATAATATTAATATATCATTTCATAGTTTTATAGCAATTCTGTCGATATTTGGTTATTTATATTTCATTATTCTTACTACAAGTGAAATTTAATCTTTTTACCAGGTGGTCTAGAACTGGCGGCCTTAGACTCCATACCACGGAACCTCGTCGTAAACGCGTCCATCCTCGGCAGTTTCTCGCTATTCGTAGCCGCTTTATTCCTGGTAGACCTTATGGGTCCGAGGATATACACGGCCACGAACCAATCTCAAACAGACCCATTCTCTTCACCAAGCCCACAAAAAAAAGTGTCTATACTTTCATCACCTACTTTAAATGGACGTCTATCTAGCGAGAAGGGGAATGGGGTCAGTGTAGTTGATGGACACACACCTGCTGAAAGACCCAAAGATTTAGATTTAGAGAAGAATCTACCAGAAAAAAATTTAAAAACCGATGAAGTTACCATATTTGAACTGACTAAAAGTGTATATCCAAAGACCGAAGATACACTTGATAAAGACGAACTACATAAGTCCAAATTCGGATCCTTACGCAACGGAATGGAGTCTGGCAACTATGTACGCCTGTCTGACCCTTTATCCATACCCGATAGATTCCATTACGAACAAGAACTGTCCAAGTTCAACGAAAAATACCTTAGAGATTATCTAGACAACTTTGCAGGCAAGTTATCTGTGAAAGAAGACTATTTACCTGAACCACAAACTCCTGTGTTCGCGAAAGTGAAAACAGGACGTTTGCATGGTTTATATGACGAAATGTCGCCAAGCTATGAACAGAAGCGGTCAAAATCGCCAACTCCGCCAGCCAAGGCCAAGACTGTACCGGCCCCGACTTTGCAGCAACTCGAAGATTACTTGCGAGGGTCGACAAGGTCCAAGAGGGCGGACACACCAGCCTTGTTCCCTATGGAGCCGATTGTGGAGAAAGAGACGACCGACACGGAAGGTAGAGCATCCGGTACGCCTACAGATCCGGGTTATGTGCAGTACACTGCAGGCAGGTGGTCTGACAGGAATCAAAGGGATCTACGGACTCCGAGACATAGTCCTACGAAGTAGTGAACCATTAGAAATAATGATTTGTGATGTAGTCGTGTGCCGCCGGATGGCAGAAAATACTTTGTCATGTCCTGTGTATATCATTCCGCGACGAACAATGACTGACGAACTCTTAAATCCACCTAAGCGCGCATGTATGTGAAAATTGTAAGTTTATTAAATTAATTTAGCAGTTAAGAATACTAATAAAGTTTTTGCATATATTTCGTCATTAAAACTTAACTCCCATATTTTAATTAGCCTCCCAAACTGAATAATAGCTTAAATTTTCTCACATCATATTTTTGTTAAATTGTTTGAAAACAAAGGAATTAACTATTGTACAAGGTAAAAACGTAATTTCGAGGTACCTATAGAGTTTTAGGAAGTTCGTTGCTCCAACTACACTTAAGTGGCAGATTAGAGTTAATTTTAAAATAATGATCCAGTGACATACTACAGATAGTTTTATTACACATACGTAAATACAGTTAAGTACTTACATGTTCCTGTCCGGTTCTAATTACGGTCATCTGGGACAAATTAGGCACGTTTGAGTCACCGCTTCTATGAAGTGTATAATCACCATATTAATAGCCATCAACTAAGGAATATAACTTCATTTTTAACTTTGCTTTATGATACATTGGGTTAATTAAAAGCTGTCAAGCTTGTTTTTATGACTTTATTCTATGAATCAACTTCAACCTGATATTTTTAAAGCAGACTTCTACTCTTTCAGTTACCACTTGGATAAAATGGAAGTTTATAGTAGGAATCCTAATTCATATTATAGATTTGAAAGCGTATGTTAGTTTGTTACGCTCAGTTATTCAACCGACCATCTTGAAATTTTGTATAAACATTTTTAGGGGTACAGAAAAGGACATAGAGTCACTCAGAATTTCACCCAGAAAAAAGTACGGAGAGATAGAAAAATAACTTTAACTCGGGCGAAGCCGCGACCAAAGTTAGTTAATTAAATTAATGTTCAGATCAAACGTAAGTTTTTGTTAGGATAGCGTTAGTTAGAGTTTGACATAATAAATCAATTTGAAGTCAACGAATATGAAGTTTGGTTAAATAAAGAGGGCCATTATAAAACGGGCCATCCTTAGGTCACAGAATACATAATAGTACCAGTCTTAGGTGAATGAAATCTACGACGAGGAGCAGGTTTCTTCCTATATTTAAAGTGATTGTTGATCATGGACACACGTAGTTACTTATATTTGAGATTCTGTTGAACCTTTAATAGTAATGTGAAGGGATACTTCAGTTCAAATTCGATGAAGTAATTGTTAAACTCAATCTATTTGCAAATATGTAATTAACATGTTAGAGTAATATGTAAACTACAAATATTTGCCATTTCGATTTAAGGCGCTCCTCACACGATAGGTTTTGCTGTCAGTTTTGCCACAATCAAAACGGTGATTGACGAATAACCTATCGTTTAATACAGTGATTGAAGATTGCATGATGATATTTTGATATCGATATTATGTCATCAATCACCAACGAACATCCGTCAATCATGACATTTGGTAATGATTGACGTTTGCATAAGCGTCTAATGGAGGCGTAAGAGGTTGTTCTGTCTGTTTGCCAAACATGATTAGATAGTTTAGACGCAGAATTATATACTTATTCATGAAGTATAACACCATGACTACACCACTTAGTGTAGGAAGGTAATGTAAATGTCTTTGTGTATATATGTATATACAGGTGTCTCAAGGGTCATACTATTTTGGAATCCTTTTTTTTTTTTTTGTAACGAGGTGGAAGATCCTCATGGATGTCCTCCGCCCTTGGGCTGAAGGGGTCTGCCGGACTCTTACCGACTAAAAACCACCCCGGTGTTCCACTGCTTGCCCATGATCGGGGGAGCGAGAATCGCCATTGCATTCTTCCGCAATGATTGTGGTTTCAATCAGGATCTGAACTCAACACTGTTGAATACTTAGACCGCCCTTCCTAAGCCGGAGTGCTGTCTTCACACTATACTATTTTGGAATCCTTAACAAATGCGCCAACTTAGGTACTTAACTCGGTTAACTAAGGTTACTTGCCAAACTCGTCTAGTACATTTTTTTTTCAGTATGGTCAGTTAAAGGGGCTAAGAATTATTTTTGAATCTAAAGCTTAATGGCCGTATCTTTTAATTGCGTTGAATTAGAAGCTTGATTTTTTTCAGCTTCAAGGGACCGCAGACATACTCGTATGTATGTGGTATTAATGTCAACTTGATGTGTCCACGGGTTCCTGAGAAAAAGGTTTTGACAGACAGACAGACAGACGGACAATAAAGTGATCCTATAAGTTTTTTCCTTTTGAGGAACGGAACCCTAAAAAAGAAAAAATCTGTAGTAACAGGAGTAAAAAGACCGTCAGTGTGTGGATTTTCTCGATTTTTTTTAAATGTCTGCAAGTTTTAAAATACGTAACTTAGATTTTTTTAATATTTTTCTGATAACTATTATGACTTAACCTGTTACCCGGTCGACTTCTGGGACATCCTGGATAAACATTTGTACATGTTTATTACGCACTAGCAGTTCCCGCAGTTTCACCTGCGTTTTATGGTCACTGCTCCGCTCCTAAAGGTCGTAGCGTGATGTTACATAGCCTAAAACCTTCCTCAATGAATCCTTTATCCAATACTAAAAGAATTATTCAAATCTGATCGATAGTTTCAGAGATTTGCGAGTTTAAACAAACAAAAACTCTTTAGCTTTATTATATTAATGTATTTTTTTAAATTCTTTTTTATTTGAAAAAAAACGACAACTCCCGCAATATTCTTGTGTCGCGTGTCACATAAATTCAAACAACGGACACAAAGAACTCCCAGACTCGGGACACGCAAATTTTTGTCCCGTGTAGGATTTGAAGTAATAGTGCGGAGAAGTGGCGAGGTGACCACTCAAACCATTGCGCCATCCGTGTAGTCAAGGTCTATCTGTCATCTATCTAGATATATTATATAAATAGACAAGTTAGATACATTATAGGGATAAGATTATTATAAGTTACAATGAATCTAGTGTTTTTTTTGTTAGCAGGTTTGGATAATTTAGGGTGAGACAAGTAGAATACTATTAATGATTAGGCTGGCGAATTACGAATGTCAAATTAGAATGTGGACAACAAATGTTTTTGTAAATGAAAATAAAACACTATCACTACATATTATAAAACAAAGTCCCCCGCCGCGTTTGTCTGTCTGTCTGTTCGCGATAAACTGAAAAACTACTGAACGGATAGAGTTATTCATGACGAAGGTTTAGGTGTATAATTTGTTAAGGTTTTGTGTAAATTGGTTGAAATATGTTGATGATTGTTGAAGATGTCTCTGCTATCCGTGCGAAGGCGGGGCGGGTTGCTAGTTAGAATATATTTTTGATAGTGCAATAAAGGTATTATTGTAAAATGAGAGAACTGAGTAATAGTTCAAACATTCATACACGCACGTCTGCATCCTCGAAAGAGTAGGTATTATTATTTGGTATTATTTGGTCCCATTCACGTAATAGGGGGCAACCGGGCAACCCTATTGTAGTTGGGAATTAAGGATGGGAAAATTAGGAGGATATTGAAATGGGAAGGTGGGCAAGAAAAGCAGAAGAATAAGTATATTGATTATACAGATGGATTGAGGAGTGTAAAAGACAGGTCGAGAAGGTCAGGCTCGCAAACCTTAGTAACTCGAACAGGCTATTGCTCCCAGCAAGCCCGAGCCCAATAACTTAGTTTACATTTGCAGAATTTTAAATAAAAAAAGTGTTTGTGTGCAATTCACACCCGGCAGAATTGAAACTTTAAAAAAGTAGCCCACGAGAGAATAAGAAATAAAAAGTAAAATCAACACAAATAATTTACTGATGTTAATAAATTTAATTTTAGATAATATAAATAAAAGTTATTGGTCAAATTAACACAGATTTGTTAAATAATTAAGATAAATTAATTAACAAAGGCACAAAAATGACACCACGTTGACATTGACGCATTTTATAAAGGCTTCATAGTACGCAGACGCAAAGACAAAGGAAACACTGATACTTGTATTCTATCTCATTCTCTCGCAGGCTAAATCCAATTTATGAATGTTTGTCTTGTTTGTCTCTTTTTAGTGTGAGCTTTTCGGATCATCGAATTTCAAATCACAACGATTCTAAAAAGTTTCACTTCAAAACATGTTATATTATAATAATAGTTTGTTATATTATAGAATAGTTTTATTGACATTTTTTTTTAGTTAATTATTTCCAGACGAAACCTTCAAGTATTCTCCGTACTATCGTTTTGACAACTTCATTCATCCGTCAAATTTCGAAACGCATGAGTTGGCGCGCTAAATGAAGAGCTGTCTATACAGCGGTGTTAATGGCAGGGACCTTACGAGCGTTGTGCTTGAGTAGGCACTTGTTACTACATGTTGCAATAAATTAGATCAGTTAGCGAATGTCAAGATCAGCTGTTCGGGGTGATTCGGAAGTAACTTAGACAGTGTAACAGTATTTGTTCATTAGAGTTTTTTGTGATAGGGGTTTACATTTTATGTGATAGGGGGTAAACGAGCAGACGGGTCACCTGATGGTAAGTGACTATCGCCGCCCATGGGTACCTGCAACTGAAGAGTCACAAGTGCGTTGCCGGACTAAAAGAAGGACTAACTAATTTAGTTGGTGTTTCTAAAGCAGAATTCTTAATTAGCAACGTTTAATTTTTATTTTTATTCCTTTGCGACGTAGGTACTTAAAAATTTAAAGGAAAATTGTATTTCGGATGAAGGAATTAAGGTTCATCTCAGAACATTATATATATTGAATCCTAAAGTAATTATTACTATATATCCATTACAGGTCCATATACCTGTATTTACAAACAGCGCTACTTTAAAAAGGTATAGGATAAGTACAAAAAAGTATGGAATAGATATTTTTAGCTTTTAATAATGTAAAAATAAAATGAACACTCATAATAAAATTCAACTCAGGGGTTCATTGACATTAATTTCTCTACATAAACATCAACTTAATAATAAAAAGGGTTTTGTAAAATTTGGCCTTTTCTGGTTATGAATGGAAAGGGCCGTATCTTCAGCCTTATATGGGTACGGCTGGCGACACATCCTCTAAAAAGCATCATTTTTTGCCGTTGTTTTTTTAATTTAACATTTTTTTTTTGCTTAAAAGTGATATTACAACTAGTAAACAGAACATTTTACCGAAAAAAAACAATAAATACCCCATACGGCAAAAAAACTGCAATTAAGCTGCTTTGACGACGCCGAACGTTTAAGGTAATTCACCGTACCGCATAAAAATGATAGACGTGTGTTGCATGTACATTGCTTAGCGCAAAATCAAACTAATGAATGTAAATCCTTAATCTCGCATTTTTATGATGAACTGACTTTTGCATTGTGATAAGTATCCAAATAAAGACGTTTTTGTAAGTTCTTCACGTCGGTGATACTTACACGCTGTATATAGTACATAAACAGATACTATATAGATACATAAAATGCACAATATCTTCAAGGCAACCTTTGGATGGACAGGAGACAGAAGTGTAATGATTTACGTGGATGGTTTTGGTGTCAAAGGGTCAAAGATCTTTAAGGGGTTATAATAATACCGCCTTTACTGAACTGTTCCTTGACACAAACAGCTTATAGGAGTTATAGGTATTATAAATATTAACTACTTTTAAGTTCCTTGTTATCTGTCTAACAGTTAATGAAGTCAAAAACCTCATAACAGTAATGCCGTCTGAAACCATACATAGTTTTCAACTTTTGAGTTTATTTACACGAGGTCATACTGACAGAGGCATTGTACTATTGTGATTTTGTCGTATGGCGGACTATAGGATACAAATGGTCGTTAACCATATTGTTAAGAATATAATAATTGTGCCAGCAGTATAATGTACCCACTTACTTTAATATTTGCGCTTATATATCTAATTAATCCTGCCACTACTTAAATTGCCGACGCCGGACAAATGCTTCAAAAACCCCAGACACATGGAGATCTTTTTCTGGACACCCTACACCATTTGCATTTTTTTCTTAATTTAAACAGCTTGTTAACAATTTCACCCAGGTGGGACCAGTAATTGTGTGATGAGCAGAATGAGAACGATCATTTGTTATGGGTTTGAGTATAATTTATCTATTATATGTATGATTTAGTAATATATTAGTATGTTTATCAGCAGTCTTGTTATTAGTTTGGGATAGGGCTGCCATCTGTCCGGGTTTCCCCGGATTTGTCCTAGTTTAGAGGGCGTCCGGGGAGCGTCCGGGCGGGGTTTTCAAAAAGTGTCCGGGCAAAACCCGGACACTCTATGCCAGGGGCAACTTATAATTTATTAGATGAACAAACTGTTTGATATAATAAAAAAAAAATGGAATTGTTGTTTTTTTTAAGGTGTCCGGGAAAGAATCTCGATAATACACATTTGTCCGGGGTTTTTGAAGAGCTTGTCCGGTGTCGGCAATTTAAGTGATGGCAGCCCTAGTTTGGGATCACATGGCCGTGTGTGAGGTGTCTTGAATTATTATCAGTACTGGTATAGGTGTTTAATTATAGTCGCACCGTGTTTAGTAAGTAGATGAAAAGGATGTCTAATGTTACTGTTAACTTATTTTTTACGGTTCCGTACACGAAAAGGACAACGGGACCCTATTACTAAACTCCTGCTGTCCGACCGTCCGTCTGTTTGTCAGCGGACTGTATCTCATGATCCGTAATAGGTAGACTGTTAAAATTTTCCCAGAATATGTATTTGTTATTCGACGACTTCTGTGGCGCGGCGGTAGTGCATTCGGCTCTATCGTCCGAGGTCAACTGTTCGCTTCCCGCCCAGCGCAAATATTTGAACGCATGATTACCTACGTTTTTCTATGTAAATATATATTGTATGTTTTTTAAGCATTTGAGTATGTTTATCCTCTGTTCTGAAACCTGTAGCACCAGCTGCGTTTAGTTTATGTTACTAGTATAGTATTGTGTTATCTGTGTTTATGTCTAGATAACACTGCGTAATACCTATGTCCCATAAAATTATACGTATCTAGTCAAGTCTCCTATAGTTATTATCAAGTCCAAAGTAATAACCAAGTCTAACTGCTAACTAGTAGAAATTAATTTAAAAATTAGATGTGCCACTTGGGATTTAACCCCGATAATATTTATAAGGTAACTATAATATCTTTTTTTGGTGTGACCACGATCGGTTCAATTCAATCAAAACGTCGCGTCAGGTAGCAAAAAAAAGTATTTTACCTTATAAATATTATCGCGTTTAAGTCCCACGTTATACATCTCATATGTATCAAAAACATAGCCGGTTGCAGGCAGTCGAGATCTAAACTGGTGCTAACGGAGGTCTCACCACGTTTAACTTGCAGACTGCTCAGTTTTAACCGACTTGATATCAGAATAGTTGTAGGAACCATTACGGGCCACTTGGCCCTAAACCGGCACCTATTTACCATCAATGCGAAAGACAGTCCTCTATGCAGAGGATGTCTCAACGCGGAGGAAACGGCCGCCCACGTTATCCTGCAAGTATCTTCGCGGGTGCGAGGTCGTTCCTAGAAGTCTGTGAACGCCCAAGGAGGCTTCTGTGCTTCTGGAAGCAGTTAGGCTGGCTCAACTAGTCAGTTTATCTGAACGCATAATGGACCGCCTATGAGTCTAAATGCGGAAACAGAGCCCTATACCAATACCAATGTATCAAAATAACGAAAGGTTAACAAAAATTAAAAATTCCAATTCAAAGTAATACCCCGACTCAATTATTTATTCAAAGATTTAGAAAAGTGAAAGATTCGGACAGTTGAACAGATTTTCTAGAATTATAGCTAAGAACTTAACAGAGTTGTTAAGTCACCTTTCATACAAACAAGACTGAACGAAAATCGGTCCATCTTCTTAGGATCTATGATGCCACAGACACACAGATGCACAATTAAATTTATAACACCGCTCCTTTTTGCGTTAGGGGTTAAAATATGATTTATGTGCCATGCCCATACTGTGAACTCCGTGCGAAAATTTTCTGAAGGTAGTTACCGCCTCTTTGAAGGCAAGTGCGGTATTCTGTTCAACGAAGTAATTAAGTTTTTTAATGATTTGTTTTTGTTTATGTCACTGGTAAAGTCGAGTGATTCATGTAATTTATTGTTATGTTCATACAATGCAAATTAAATATTATTATGGATCACTTTATTGCCACCACAATGGTTAGTTCTCACGAGCTTTGGCCTCGGAACAGAAGTTCGATGAAGTTAATGTACGTGGAATTAACTGCTTTTGTACATTAAAGCTTATAATTATCTATATAAATATATAGAAGGACCTTTTAGCTATTGAGAATATAATTTATCTTTATGTCACTGTTTGACAGGAAAAAGAAACTGCCTACCTCAATAATCTAGTACTAAACGTAATTACTTAAGTGTTGGAAGTGTTGCAATCGACTACGTCATTCCCAACCTGTTAAGCTAATATGCCGAAAAACATTTTTTTTAAACTGACCAAGGCACCTCGACGAACGAACATTGATGATACACTTTAATGTGCAGAAGCTCATCAGGAATACAAATGGGCGTATTCAGCTTTTGGCCCATAGGGCAATTTTTTTTTTTGCAGACCCATGGCAGCGTTAAATTTGTTTTTTATAGTACCAAGGGTAAAGTAATGATAAGGTTTAATTTTGTATTCGACATCAAGAATGTAACCTGATGGGGCTTAATAAAATTAATGTTACGTAAGCATACGAATGCCAGGGGGCGGGGGGGGGGGGGGGGCATCTGCCTTTCTCTGTTCGCTGCTGAAGCACTCAACGGTGTGCACTAACGCCACCATGACAGAACACCATGGGTGATGCAGAATTTAAATGAAGAATAAAATAACACATTAAATAAAATATTGGTGAACATACCTATACCTTCTTTTTTTAAATCGGTTAAAAATAGGCACAATGTTTCTGAGTATTTTATAAACAAACATAACTAAGTAGTAATTCTTCAGTAAGCAACTGCTGACTGAAGAATTGCTATTTACTGCTGAGTGCAAGAGTTGCAAGAGTGGAATTATTACTGACTAGCAATCATTCCACTCTTGCAGTTTCCAACTAATTGGTTTTCTGGAACTAGGTGAAAATATTTTTTATTTTATTTCTTTTATAGATAGAAACCCAACATAGTTACAGAGGAAAAGATAAGTAGGTACCTACTATATTCGGTTGAGCCAAAAAAAAAAAAAAAAGAGAGGCAGGAGACAGTATATATTTCTCTGTACAAACGAACCCTTCTGGTTCATTTGCTTATCATAAAACTTATTATCTGTAACCTAGTTCCATCCATTTATGACAGTCATAGAACTGCGTGTATTGTGTGTAGAAACATGTTTAGGTACTTACTACCTAGTACTAAAATGGTCATGTTGAATGTTGATTAGCATTGCACCAATCCTTACGCAACGACACACTTACCTGGTACTTGTGTATACAGTACATTTATCTAGAACCTGCCTATTTCAGAGATTGTGTCCACATACTATTCTTTTTATATTAGTACGTACCTATTCACTTCTTTTCTTTTTTAACACGCTTTTATTAGCTTTAATTGTTACAAATCTTGGAAGTCAATTTGAACCTACTGCTTATTGTCGTATCGAAATTAAACTTTATATGTATACTAGCGAACCCGACAAACGTTGTCCTGCCGGAACATAAAAAATATAAAAAAAAATTATTAAAATCGGTCCATCCGTTTAGGAGGAGTTCATGACATACACACGCACAGAAGAAATATATACATAAAGATAGCGGATCCGACAGACATTCTCCTCCCGTAACGTAAAAAAATATTATTCCTGGAACCCTATCGCAGCGCCATACCGGGTCCAATTATAAATCTAAGCCATTCTCGAATCTAACTAAATACACAAAAAAAAATCAATAAAATCGGTCCAGCCGTTTAGGAGCAGTTCAGTGACATACACACGTACAGAAGAAATATATTTAAAGATGTAGTTCGGATGACAATACTATAATTTGGCATCTTGGAACTGATCTGACCATGGAACCAGGAGGATGATAGTGTAACTCTTTACTCTTCACCACTGAACCCTACTAGTAAACCCCTCGCGATTGGGCTTAGTAACTAAGGTCTGATGATGGAGCCAGGAGGTGGTAAGTGGATCTTTTTTCCCGTCCCATTTTGGTTGCTATTAAAGCGTGTGTTTCTGAACTATAATTTATTCTATTTGTAGGCCTCGTCCCTGTTATTAGCAAGTGAAACTCAGTTCTAAAATTCAGCATTACTGCATTAAAATCACGGCGAACTATACTTATTTGGTAAGAAAGAAAGGAAAAACCTTGGTAACATAAAAGGGCCTATTGTATTATCCTAAAAATTTCAAGGAATATGCTTCTATAGTACAGGTAGTCCAGATGTTTCTCTAAGGAATCTTGTCTGATAAAGATTAAAAACTTTATTAGGTAGGTACTTACTATGCGAAATCGTAGCACAATATGATCTCATACCTATGTATACTTACTATTTTAGAAAAAAACAATTAGTAAACAATCAAATTTTGAACAATGATTCATGTCACTCAAATAACCTCTTTTGTTCTTCTCACATAGAAAACCACATCATTCTTCTGCAGAGTTAACATATAAATCATATAGGTGCATTTCTTCCAGTTGAATCCGACCATTTTCTTTTTGGCCGGCTTCTTAACAAATAACATCGGCCATAACCGTACGAAGGCCTCCTAATTAACTAGTAATTACTTAGGATACGAGCACTTTATTAACGACTTCAAAAAAGGAGGAGGTTCTCAATTCGTCTGTATGTTTTTTTATGTTTGTTACCTCGGAACTTTTGACTGGGTGAACCGATATTGATGATTCTTTTTTTATTTGAAAGCTGGTGTTTCCCGTGTGGTCCTATTTCAATTTGGTCTGGTTCTAACAATGGCATCCATGAGAAAACCATATATAAGTCTTTTAATGGAATAGTTTTTTTTTGTTGAAGTCGGTTTACTTAAACAGAAACAATTAGTAGGTTACACAGATCAAGTAAATCTGAACGCTACGACATGCAATATTCTGTCCTCTGTGATTTTCACATTTATCGATTATTAGGCTATTATCGATTAATAGGATTATTATAATTATAACATAAAACTGTTAATGGCTACTTTTGGATGCTGATGAATGATATCGCCTGATGAATGATAACATAACAGAATGCATTTTAGAATAGGCAGGATATTTATTTATTTGCATAGACAGTTCCACCACCTTTACCTTACGACAGCTTTCTTTACATTTAACGATGTCTTCGCGGGGGACGAACGAAGGTTGGTTCCCACGCGTCGTCCGTAAATATTGTCCTTTGTGTAAGCGACGGACACCAAGGCCCGTGATTACCATGTGACCCCGAACACATGAAAAATTACTAAACAACTGTTTAGGTGTAAATTGTTGTGAACTAAGAAGGATAAATATGTCTCACGTGTCGTGTGACTAATTAGATAGTTACCTTGTTGTTTACGCAGTTGGTGGAGTTCTTTGGGGGGTTATTTTGTAACCCCCAACGCAAAAAGGAGGATAAGTTTAACGTGTGTATCTGTGTGTCCGAAGATTATCAGCTCTTGTGTAATTGAGATGGGTAGGGATATTTCAATTATTTATTTTGTATTATTATTATTTGTATCACAGCCCGACTGGTACACGATGCCTACAAATATTGGATCATCAGTCGTGTCTATCGCTTGTTGCCAACCCGGCAGCCGGTTTCCCATAAAGCTCTGGTGACTATAGCCACTATCTGAAATGGGTACAACCACAGAATACATAATAGTACCAGAATACATAATGGTACAACACTGCGATAGTTCGCTCATTAGCGCGCTCCATAGCCAGGCTATTCTCAAAAACGACGCCCTTCTTGCGGTTGTGGGGCACGGGCAGTCTAGATGCCTAAAATTCACCATCACCACATTTCAAAATCTTTCTTATTTTACCGTTTTAATATTCACAAAACACTACACTTTAATAAAATAATATCATGATAAATTTTAATTAATTAGTTAGGTAATTAAATTTTTAGTTATTCTTTTTCGTGACCAGCTACAATCAGCTCGCCCTCACTGCTATTGGTGTAGGTATACTTCAAACAGCCAATATTCCCAAATAGGTGCGCGACACCTATATATATAACCCAAGCATCACACTAAGGGACATGACTTGCCTTTTATTGATAGCATAAAGCTATAAAGCTTCGCAAACAAACGATGTTACTTTTGTGTTCCCTCCCATGAGCCATCCATGGCAACATAGGCGATTTTGCTCAATTGTAAATAGTAGTAAGAATAAGTGTGGTTACTGTGTCTTTCTTTAACAGTGGACTCATCAGCGGGCTGCTCAGTTTAGAGCAGATATCTGCTGTGACCTTTTTTAACGTGTGGAAACCCCCTCGGGTATCACCGCACCGAGCTAATACTCGGCAAAGTGGGTATGGCGGAGTCGAACCGACTAAAACCACACGGTGTTCCGTCACGGGTTTCTATGGCCGACGGCTCAGGTATAACTTAGAAAGGAACCCCGACAGACTTGACTACCTTCCCATAAAGCGAGCTAGTCTCGCAGACGTAAGTGGGAGCCGTGCCCCCTTCAGATTTAAAGACCTAACTACCGTACTGTACTAGTGTAGTGTAATCCAACCGCATTTAGTTTATTAGCAACTGCCATGAAATTATACGTTATTAAAGTATTAACATTATAAACAATTACAAAGTGTACATAATGGTATCAATAAAAAAAAATTATATTCTCACGTAAATTATAGGTTAGAAATGAGGCATGGAAGCTGGTCTCGCGTTAAAAAATGTATTACACTAGCCGTCCCTGCAGTTTCACCTGCGTTTATGGTCACTGGTCCGCTCCTATTGGTCGTAGCGTGATGATATATAGCCTATAGCCTTCCTCGATAAATGGGCTATCTAACACTGAAAGAATTTTTTCAAATCGGACTAGTAGTTACTTAGATTAGCGCGTTCAAAAAAACAAACAAACTCTTCAGCTTTATATATATGGATAGATTAGATTTGACTAAATATTTCATGACTGCGGAAATGACATTTACATTATTACATTAGTGATGCTTATAATCAATATTCTTGCAATGCTCTTGGCTATTTTACATAAACAGTAAATGTATCTAGTAAGACCACAGATTACTAAGTAGTTACTGTAAGACCGTGTAAATAAATGTATCCCCCTGTGGTTACAAAATTTATGCCACTGCCAGGCGACTGCTCAAAACTCAAAACGTTTCAATCGCTTTGGATTTTAATTTTGGATTAAGTACACAAGGCCTAGAATTCAGCTTTTATGGAGCCATGCTGAAATGTCCATTTAACCGGCTGCTGATAAATCTGATATGATAGTAAGTACCCTGACCGATTGTTCTTTTTTATTTTGATTTGATTGTTTTTTTTTTTTTTTTGTGACAGATACATGAGCGTATAGTGAGACGCAAACTGCTAACGCCACTGCTGGGAATTTTTTGGCAGAGATATTATCTCTCGCAGCCATGCTTCCGTCCCGACAGATGAATTGTTCATTGAAATTACTTTAACAAGTTTTAAGGTGACTAACTCATCATAATATTTAAGGGAATAACAACTTCCGGGAGTAGGTAATATTCGTAAACTTTTTACATAATAACACAAAATTTTGGAAACAGTTTTTTCTCTATCTTCAAAGCAGTTATATTTTATTGTTATCAATAACTAGCCGTCCCCGCAGTTTCACCTGCGTTTATGGTCATAGCCCCGCTCTTATTGGTCATAGCGTAATGTCATATAGCCTATAGCCTTCCTCGATAAATGGGCTATCCAACACAAAGAATTTTTCAATTCGAACTATTAATTCCTGAGATTAGCGCGTTCAACCAAACAAGCAAACTCTTTAGCTTTATAACATTAGTAAGTATTGATATAAATAAATGACTTACGGTCAAATTTCCACCACTAGTATTTAGTTAAAGTCCGATTTGTACACGACCCACGGCCCTTTGCGATTTAGTAAAGAAATCTGTCGCCTACCTACTAACAATAACCACTAACCAATTATTTATAATTAACGAAATCCGTGATTACTTTAAGGTCAAACGGTCAAAAGTAAACTCGATCTGACCTTTGAAACTATAATGTCTAGTACTTATTAGTTATACTCGCCGTAGTTCAACAAAGTGGAACAATCATTTGACCTTTGACCAGATGGTTTATTATTTGGTAGGCTGTGTTAATATGCACCGCTTCTCGGAGCGATTATGCAATGCAGTAACTGTTTGTCGAGTCTGCATTTGCATGGAGAACTTTCACATGATATATTCGTTACAGGTATACAAACCTTGACCTTCTCAAGCTACTGCTGACAGTCTCCAATCAATCCGTATAAGCAACACTCTTTTCTTTCCATTGCCTTGCCTACTTTTCTCTTTCAATATACTAGGCGGGAATAGGCTTGTCGTCTATTACGTTAGGACCACATTATGGTTGGTAAATGGCGTTAATACGCCTTCCCTTAGGGGATACAAGCGTGAGCAGGGACCCAACAACCCTCAAAAAGTAGGGGGTGTCCTAAATATATTTTTATGAGGACTAAAAAAAAACAAAGGTCATCAAAACACTTTATTGATGTATTTCAAAGTATTGTAAGGCTTACTAAATAAATAATTTGGTATTTGCCGCAGACTCCTCGGTGCATCATGTTCTGGGTAATGTGGGGATATTTGGACACCTTCGAAGGGGATGTCCACAGGTTTTTAGGGGGTGTCCGGAGACCCTGGACACCTTACACCCCCCGTTGTTGCGCCCCTGGGCGTGAGAATAGAAAATAATGGAAATCAACTTTATTGTACACCAACAAACATGTTTTTACAAGGGATACATCAGGTGAATATGTACAAAGGGCGGCCTTATCGCTGAAAGCAATTTCTTTCAGGCAATCTTTGGATTGACGAATTGACATTAAATAAATGAAATTATGTGTAGTTTTGGTGTGTGTGGTGAGTGTATGTATGTATTCAAAAGAATTCGTAGTAAAGGTATATGACCATATAGGAAATGTGTAATTTAATTTGATTACACACATTTCTTCCATTAATCAGCACTGTTACTGTAGTGTTGCTGCTGGGGAGGGTCGCCTGAACTCACTTTGATGACGGTAGGTACGCATAGCCACCATTCGTGTAACTGTTTGTAGGTACCGTTATATTATCGTTGAAGGCTGAACTGTAATTGTTTTTTGCATCTTTGTCGAATAAAATAAATCTCGCATAGGTAGTTGTTTTTTTTTTTTTATTACGTGTGGAAATCTTTACAAAGTTGCCACTTCACGGACGCATACGGAGAAGTGGTTTGTCACACCGTGCACTTTCACAGGACTCTTTAGCGGGGGCACAGGTATGATCTAATTAAGAAAATGCTCGAGGAAAGATACTCTATTTTTTCCAAAGGACTCAGTAAGTATTGTATATAATAAGTGAATGTGTTTGCCGGATGCTGGTCTTTTCTTTATACATTGCGTTTATATGCGTAGAACAATTTTTATTTTTTTTGTTTAGTTAATCTAGGAAACGAGACGCTCGACGGCACATACAAACATTCGCAACGGTCTGTATTAACTCTTTAACGAGGCGAACAAGCTATGGAATTTCGACTTTATAAGAAAAATTAGTCATAGTTTATTTTAGGTAATGAGAAGCTACATGTAACTTGTGATTGTTGATAAGATCGCCGTGTTGAATGTTAAGTTCCGACGTAGACCCCGTGTTTGTTTTTAAATTAATGAATTCGATTTTCATGCCAATTACATTGTTTAAATAAACCTGTTATGGTGAGGTGAGACAAAAACAGGTACATGATTGACTTGAATTGGCTTTACTGTTTCTCAGTTTCGTTTAATTATTTAATAACTAAAACAACATACTATACAATACATTTACTCTGTACCTATTTGCATAACTTTTTATTTACTTTTTTTATTCATCTTTTTATTCGTTCAGTAGGTATAACAGTGGCGGCATGGATATGTGTATATTATTTTTAGGTTATATGCTAAAACAAAATAAAAAATAAAATGTTAGCAGAGCTTCGGAACATGTTCCGATGAATTTGTACGATGTAAAAAGTTTTCATAAAAAAATATCAAATGGTTCTTAAGTCGTTCATCTGTAATTCCCATAGATTCGGGTTGTTTTTTTTAAATAAGTTAAACAGACTCGTACTAGATTTAATTTCAAATGTCTTATTAATTTAAGTCTTTTCTTCTTTAAATAAATTCAAATATGTATTATGTGTAAAGGAAGACGTCAAAAGATACTTCAAATGAAACATTTTGAAAATACAACTTTTATTTATTATCTACAATATATTCTCATACATCAAATTCATTAAATATTTTACATTATAACGAAATACCAGTAAATACATTAAACATGACTCCGACCTTACGGTCTTTGAATAATTTTATAGTTTGAAATAAAAATTTATAAAATTTATATTAGATAGTAAGTATATTAATTTAACATTAAGGTATAATAGCACCTTTTGTTACAATGTGTGGGAAATATAAGGCACATAGGAATGTTTAAAAAGTTAAATTCTGGTGAAAACATATTAATCTTGTGTATGGAAATACCAATACTATAGAAAACGTAATACGAATTCCATTAATAACAAAATATCTATTTTCTAATTTATAATAAAATATGTACTACTCCTGATATACGTAATTAATATATCTTGACAACTTTCTTTAATGTAGCTAAATAAGGTTATATATTTAGATGTAGCAAAAGGCCATTGGCATAATATGGACTGGCTCTGAAAAACACGTTAGCGCTAGACATAGACAATAGAAATATATGTCACTTTTTTTAAGTGAGCGGTAATGTTTAAAATAAAACGACTAAACATGGTGACTTATAGAATCTTCTTAAAAGAGACCAATCTGCAAAATGTATATTCTAAAATTTTATTGTATAATTCTTGTTTACAAGTGATGATTTTTTTTTCTACAACTATTATGTCATATTCAGTTGGGTATAGGACTTTCGTGTATGAATAATTTCTTTATGATTGTCTATCATTCGGTTTTTGAAAACTATTATTTAACGCTTATAGTTGCTAAGTTTGAGCAATATCGTCAAGAATTGTGTTTGTAAAACTCTTCAACGTAATTTTAGCTGCCGTTGTTTTACTTATATAATAATTGGCTGAATTCATTTATCTGACATAATTCATAATATTATTGGTTTTCCGTGACGTTCAGATATTAAATTAAGGTGAAGAGCTCTACCCTTCGTGGATACTAGTAATTTAAAGGTTAACGATAACACTATTTCGCTAAATAAATATATTTCTAAAATATATTGAGCAATATATATATAAACTTCACAATAACAATATTTATTATCTTTTATAAAATGCATTGCATAATCCTGGAATTTAAAAATGGAAGAGTTTTTTTTTTTTGACGTTTTGGTGGGAAACAAATGACTCGCGTTTGGTTCGACGCAGAATCTTATAGACTGCGTGCACATGGAAATAATTATAATTTCATACAATAAAAGTTAAAATTAGTATAATTCATGTTTAAATAATAATATATTTTCATACTATTTGGCGGTTATAAGTACCTATTGGAATGTGCTATAATATTGATCTCACATAAATACTAAATGATGATTAAAATGAAAATAGAAGTACATATCGACTACTGCGCGTGCGCGCGAAGCTTTTGTGCCCTAAAATCCTATTATCATTTTAATCAAATATTTTAAATCTTATTACTATACTAAGTAATACGATACTAATCTTGCGTTTGGGCAATCTACGTTCAGTTATTTGAATTTGAAATTTGATTCTGAAATTAAACGAACATTGCCGAAGCGCCTAGGGACGTGGTACTCAGATCTGTAGTGGACGGATACGTTAGAGATGAGGTATATGTGTGAACTACGAACGTGCGACGGTTACTACAATACTTTTAATATAATACACTGCGCACTCATTCCAGTCTGTGTAACTTGGCCCATCCGCTTTTCAATTGTTAAAAGCTGAAACAATAAAAAAAAAGTCAGTGATTGAACTATAAATTGATAGTGACGTAATCATTAGTTTAAGTGCTAAATAATGAGTTTACCTGGCGAGTGCCTCTGGTCCCGCTGCAGGGCGATGTACTGGCGCACGAGGCGCGCCACCTCGTGCGCCTGCTCCGCCTGCAGCCGCGTCACGCGCTGCTGCAGCAGCGAACCGCACTTCACGTCCAGGAACAGCGTCCCGTCTTCTGAACGGACCTGCCAAATACATTTCATTTAGTAAAATATCATAATAGTTGGATGCTACAGTAAATATATGCACAATACCATTACAGTTTAGCTGGACAGCAGTGACGCCTAGCGTTGACAGTTATTAAGGACATGTCAACTAATAACATACAGTTGGGTTATTTATACAAAAGTGTAATTTAGTCATAGTCAGTCCACTCGTGACCACAATCAGTGCAATGCGATCGAAACGTCGGGTAACCAAGAGGTATTGTTCCTTTTAAATATTATCGCGATCGAGTCCCGAGTTAAACATCTAATATGAAATATTATTGTAATTTCAAAACTTAATTATTAAAATTCACGATTTTTATGAAATGGTTGGCGCTTTACTTAATTCACGACACTAAAATAGGAGCACACCTTTCTGTAACTCGTTGTATTAGTTAGTTTATGTCAAATACATTTATTGTTGTTTTCATACCTTTCGTGTGGAGATGAGTTCGGCGTAGGGCCAGTGGGTGTCCGTCTCATGCGTGGCGGGGTGCAGCAAGTGCACGCCGCGCCGGTTCAGCGCCAGCACGTGCTCGCGCCACTCGCCGCCTCCGCCGCCCCCGCCACCCCCGCCGCCCGCACTACTCCCGCCGCTTGACACGCGCCGCACCGCAAAGAACGACGAACCGAATAGCGGCCATCTTGACAACACCTGGTATCAAAATGGCGTATTTAAGTGTCATGTTCTAAAGTAAGTTACATATTTAAAAGATTATTCGAATTATAATAACAGTAATGTTTTTTTATGACTTTACACAGAGACGTTAATCAATTGTTTTGTAAAAGTTAAGTGTGATTCTTTTGTTTAGAGCCTTAGACCAGACTAAGTTATTACGCTCTTAGACTATGGGAGATCGACTGTAATATTCATCCAAAAGGCAAGGATCTTAAATGGTGGATAACAACTCAACATTCGGTTGGTCTCGGCTAGATATCCCTAAAATATGTTTTTGTTGTATGTGGATATGGCGACATCACGATACCTTCAAAGACCACAGGGCTATAACGTCGATGGGTCAGTCGATAATTTCTCGTGGAGTATAGCTTTTTTTTTTTTTTATGGTAGAGGGGGCAAACGAACAGATGGGTCACCTGATGGTAAATGACTACCGCCACCCATGGGCACCTGCAACTCGAGAGTCACAAGTGCGTTGCTGCCCTTTAAGGTGGGAGAAGGAGAAGAGGGGGAGGGGGGGAATAAGGGAGAGAGAAGGGTTAGGGCCTCCGGTAACCTCACTCACACGGCGAAATGCAATGCAAGCATTGCTTCACGGCCGGTTTTCTGTGAGGCCGTGGTAACGAGCGGAGTCGAGCCGGCCCATATGTGCCGAAGCACGGCTGTCCCACATAAAATTATTTATTATAATATTATTTGTTATAATATTGACTTTCGCAAAACCGTTTGCACAGTTATAGTTACAAGGATCGTAGGTACCTGCAGAACGTTAGCTTTAGCGGCGGCGGGAGCGAGCGCCCGCACGTGCTGCCACTCCTGCGCGAGCCAGGCGGCCCACTTGTTGGGGCGCGGCTCCCGCAGCGCCAGCAGGGGTTTCGGCAGCAAGAACTTCAGGTCCCGGGCCGCCGCCGCCTCGCCCAG
>OY982568.1:20233005-20325382 GCA_963859945.1 Euplagia quadripunctaria | reverse complement strand
AGATAATTCGCCCGTCACGTAGTGGGAATTCCACCTCAAAAAAAAACTTTGTTTTGATTTAATTGTGATTAAGTGAGTTTGATAATTAATATTAATTTTAATAACATTATATTTATATCAAAACCCTTTTGATTTTCACTAGCGCTGTTCTTGTAAAAACAAGAGTAGGATATTAAACTTAAAACGAGTAAAGTACCTTCGAGAAAGCAGTATTTAAATCACAGTAAGACGAGACATATCATTAATTTAAATACCATAGCTTTTCTCACACTTCTCTCACAACCTTTTCTCTTCTTAAATACGTAACTCTTTTCAAACATCTTCATTATCCAAATGAAAATGATCTCACTTATTTATTATTATAACAAATTCGATTCTTGCTACCCTTGTCTATCTATGCAAGTACTTAATTTACATCGCTACTAAATTCGGTTTGTAAGTAATTTAATTTCCATAATGGATATATTTATTATCAATCGATTAATCATTTTTACTTTGTATTTCTCTAGAATTATAGAGACCCAAATCAGCCGAATCTATCATTTTTGGGGCGATAACAAATTCAATTACTTAAGTCATGTCTATTGGTATAGACCAGGATCGGCAACCTTTTGAGACGGAAGAGCCAAAAGTTAATTTAGAAAATTTTACAATTTTTAAAAGTCAATTAAATTTGACGATTTTTTTTTAGTCCTCATAAAAAATATTTGATAATTAAAATGTTATTCATCGTAAAAGGAATTGGATGACCTTTTTTTTTCTTTAGAGTAAATCAAAATGTTGTTGAAAATCTCAGTCATACTATATCATAGTACTCAATTACAGGTTTTAAGAATTTTGATAGTAAATAATATTTTTTTTTCATATGGAACTGAAGAGCCACAACTTTACATCGAAAAAGCCACATGTGGCTCGCGAACCGCAGGTTGCCGACCCCTGGTATAGACACAATAAAGAACTGAACCTATTGAATTTAAGTTGTTTTTGAAGAATATATAACAAAAGTATCGTCAATAATGTTGTGGAATATACCCGGAGAGATTTTAGTAAATAATTATTTGAAAAAAGGCATTAAAATCATATTTAACCCCTTCTATTTTGTGCATAATATATTTTTATCGTCCAAGTTTACAATAAGAGACAATTTCATTTATCCAACTGGACAGAAATATAATTTAACCGTAGCTTTATTCTTCGCAGTTTTGCTTATTTTGTGTTGTTATAGAGTTGTATACAGTGATGATGTTGCGAGCCATAAGGGTGGTAAATTTCTGACAATTTTAATATATTTATCTGAGGTGGTCAGTTATTTTGAAGTTGTTTCAGTCTTTATTTTGAATATCGTACACAATAAAAATAACGTTATGCTTATCCTGGACATTCAGACGATAGACGAGAATATCGATATCGGTGAAAAATGTAAAATGTGTTTTATTATTTGGAATTGGATATCTTCTTTGTGTACAGTTTTCATTGGGATACCGTTAATAATATTTGCCTATGTCTCCTACAGTCGTGCAAAATTCGTAGATATTGTTTGTATAGATTTTTTGTATTTAATTTTTGACTTAAATCTAATATATGTAATTAGAATTATAACGTTGCTAAAGATTTATTTGATTACGTTCCGCAAAAATATTCTCTTGATGAAGAATCAACAAGGAAGAGATAATAAAAAAGTTTTTGCCATATATCAAAAGTTGATGCAGACATACACCCTGTTTAAGAAAATATCTCATGTGCTGGTAATTTTTTGTGTGATTTATTTTATTCCACAACCAACCAAATAGTATTACTTTCCCATCAGTAGGTATAGTCATACTGACCTCTGTCTTTAATATCTCCATGTTTCCGTCCTACCTTCTTCTACCCCTAAGGGGTTAATGTAGAAGATTAGTTAATTGGTGTTATTATGATGTTTCTATCGAGCTACGTTTTAATTCTAATTCACAGGATGGCTTTTAAAAACCCCTTTAAATAGCAAGTCTCACAAAAAGTAATTTAAAGTTCAATATTAAGCGTGCGCCAGCATCCCAGTGGCTAAATGGATATTTTTGCAGTTCGCATGTGCAGTCTAATGCGTGCTTCATCACGCGCCAGAGCCCTTGTGATAATAATTGCCATCAAGCTGTGTTTTTCGTGACACGTTTGACGTTATGTTTGCTTTTGAGTGAGTGAGCATAGTTATATTTTTGATCCTTTCTTTGTGAGCCGCGACAGCCTTACTATCTATGCGTGTAATTATGTTTGAACACATACGAATAAATCCCAGAATGTATGAAGGTTACTTGTAGGAGCGATAAAATTATCTATTATCGTACCGTGAATGTTGTATATGAATATATATTTTACAATTTTTTTATATTACAGATATTTTTGTACTGTGCCGATATATTCTACCGTTGTTTAGGTTATTTGCAAACGCAATTTGAAGGATATAAATTTGGACTAATCCGTTTTGGTGATGTTAGTTTATTTGTTAATTTTCTTTTAAAACTTTTTAGTTATTACAACTAAAATAAGAATAAAAAATAATATTGTTTAATAACATTTTAGATGCATTACACTTTCGGAATAATTGCGATAGTATTTGTTGTGATGAAGAATGTTTTTTTAGTAATATCATTATGCATACAATGTGAAAAATTCTATTTAGCTATTGAGGACGTAGAAACTGAGTGTACACTGCAACTGATGCACGAATATTGTGCAGGTGGGCAACGATTTTTTTAGTTTAAAAGTGTGATAAACCCATTGACATTATTTCAATATCTCATTTTTATGTTCACAGAAGATAAAATACTTTACAAAAGTATAATCTGGCTAAATCGTGGTACGTTCAGTAAGGTAACTGCATGCGGCTTGTTTAAAGTAGACGCGGCACTACCTCCTAGCCTAGTGTTGCTACTGACAAGTTATATAATTGTACTACTGCAGTTTTTTATGCTGTAACATTTATTAATAGTGTAATATACGTTTGGTAAGCAAATATAGTTGTTTCTAAATAAATAACGTAATCAATTAGATGTTTCTTACTTAAAAAATAATAAATTATTCCTTGACATAAGTGCGCTTGTCTAAATAAAAGATAGCAAGGCTCCCCACATACCATTTTTTACATCAAATGTTACAATATGAGCCTATCTATGCATCAGGGTTGTTACGGATATGATATTTCGGATCTGCATCATGTATCATCACAATAATGTAATACCGGTTTCGGATACGGTTACGGATATCAGATTATTTCAGATTATCCGATAGTTTCGGATAGTTTCGGTAACGGATATTAGATTTTTAAAGAATTTAACAGGAAAATACAGATAGGTAATGCACTTAGCATTATTTCTAGGTTATTATTTGTTAGTAAAATCATAATAAAAAATAAGCAATAGTCGGAATATGTACAATTATTATAAAATATGTAATTGCATCTTGATGATTATGATAAAATAAATTATTAAGACTCCATCTCTATCCGAAATTATTCGAAACTTTTATATCGGTTACGGTTTCGGATAGTTTTTTATTTCGGATATCCGATAGTTTCGTTTACGGAGTTCCATAACATCCCTATTATGCATAGTTTAGGTCCACGCATTGGAGCTGGATCGTCGCAGATAAGGCCGTGAATATTAGTCTGACATAACCCCGTCCTAGTGTACGGGGTACCTGTTTGTGAAAGTTTTAAACATCAGTGCGTATTTATATACCAACACTGAACCATTCTGGAATGCACTGTTTCAAACATCAATTATTATTGTAAATCATCATGGACCAGTATATTTAGCACTAGCAGCTCAGCAGTAAGTAAGTAAATAAGTCCCGATCCCGTGGGAATATCGGGATAAAAAGTAGCCTATATGTTAATCCAGGTCTCCAGCTATCTACATACCAAGTTTCATAGCAATCGGTTCAGTAGTTTTGGCGTGAAAGAGTAACAAACAAACATCCATCCATCCATCCATCCAAACTTTTCACATCACACCCCTATTAATAGATATCGATGGAGATTTAATTAGCGTTCCCTTAGAGTTTACAAGTTGAATACGGTCAGAAAAGTACGAGGAGAACCACTTACAAGAGTTGTCTGAGAAACCATAGAACTTAAGCTTTTTAATCAGAACCGGAATATGTAGGTACACAGTCAAAGGCGCGTCAACTATGGTCAACAAGGCTGATGTAGTACTGTGATTTTTTCGAAAACCAGATTGCAGAGTAGGTAAAATAGTGTTACTTTCAAGATACGCTACCACGATACCACTTGCGCCTGTGCGCATTTTTCAACGACTTTGGTTAGGGCAGACAATATACTGATAGGCCTAAGGTCGTTCACGCTCTCAATTTTGTTTTTGAAGTGAAAACTTCTTTAGCGACGTTGTGCACTTTTTGGGATAGGTAAAAAATATTAAACTCGCGTCAGTACACGTGACCCTGATGTCCAAGTTTCTTAGCGAGATTCTGCGCGGTACTACTGTAGTTTGATATATACTTATGTATTATATGGTATAGATCCACTAGAGGGCGCTAATCTAAATATTGAGTTTTGTCAGCTCCATAATTATTAATCTTTAAAAAATGTATTTTCACTCCTGTCGGCAGTCCCATGACTGCCTACTTTTTTTTTCGGAATGGTGGTAATTAGGGCACATTTTCAGACATCGGGAAAGACAGGAGTCTTTCCCGATGTCATTAAATCTTTACAAGAAGGATCTTGTAAAGATTTATTAATAATTGTTGATATAGCTGACAGTCAGATATAACATGTACGTGGAGATGTCATCACAACCTACTTAGTGAGTTCGAAGAGCTGGAGTTTATCAAACGAGAATGATACAAAATGTAACTTATTTGTAAGTTTGTGCCCTGTACCTACACGACGGACGTAGATCGTCTATCAGATAATCAAAATTGTAATTAATTTAGTAGTAATAATTCACCTGGTTAAATAATACTTCAGTGTACAATGGCGGCGCGTCGTTCCTGAGGGGATGGTGCCAGACGGACCGACAGAAGATCAGGTAGAAGGGGTGATGAGCTCGCTGCAGCTCGGTGGTGACATCCAGCACGTATTCGTCGGCCGCCAGGGGCATGGTGAGGGCGTCGCCCGCCACTATGCAGTACAGCGAAAACTCCGCGCGTTCTGCTTCGCTTGTTACGCCAATCTGAAAAATAAAATCAGTTGTCATTATTTTTTTAGGTGTATTCCCGTTGTCCCCATTGCCCTGTCCCCGTTAATGGGTACAACGAAACGGAGCTATTTATTTTTCCCATTGTCCATTAACGGGGACAGGGCAATGGGGACAACGGGAATACACCTTTTTTTATAACCCTAAAAATGTAATATTGTTATTAGACATCAATAAACATTACATACAAACAATATAACTTCACAATAACCTCACACATCTCACACTCGGCCGTCTGATCCCAAACTAGGCAGAGCCTGTACTATGGTAACCAGACTGCTTATAAACATACTTATATGTTTCTAAATACATACATATTATAGGTAAATTACACAATTTGTATATTTAATAAAAATTTAGATGAGATTGAACGTTCATGTCCATTCTAAAATTGAATCAAGTCTCAATCACTGGTGACCCGATTTGCCTCACTCACTTGCTCAATGAATCATCTCAATGAGGCGTTGCAGTGAGCTGCACCAGGGTTACTGAGTTGCCGCAAGGAATTTTGCTGATCGAATCAACGAGAAAAAGAAAGTCCGCGTCATCCGATCAGTAAGTCGAAACAGTTGGACCACGCGGTCTTAGGGGAGTTACCCATGTGTAGTATATATATATATATATATATATATTGTCATTCAGGTACACATTTTAAACTTTTTACAATAACATAAAAAAGTTCCATCTGCTCACTTGATGGAATTCATACCCACGTTAACATTTTTTTCTGTTTTATCTTTCAAACTTTGGTATCAATTATTTATTTACAGCCATTATGGTATGTGTATTGTTTAACGAAATTCAATGATCTTCGTGATCGCATAAACAATTTCATAATATTGTATGTATATATATGAGCTAAAGCATCAGCTGCCCGTGTGGACACACGGGCAGCTGATGCTTTAGCTGTACTAAGTTTATAAAATAGCCTGGTGGAGGCTCTATATTCAACCTAGCAGGCAGAAAGGTTCTCCTGAAGGAGAGGTATGAATAGCCCATTAAATAATTATAGTAATAACTAAATTTAGTTTTTAATTATTTTTTTTAGGTTATAAGAGCAGTACTGACAAGTTCGCAGAGGTCGTTGACGATGTCCTGCACGACGGTGGCGCAGCGCGTGTTGACGACGCGCTCGGCCCCGCCGGGGAGCCGGTACAGCTGCCGGCGCGCTGAGCGACCCGCCGACACCGCCGTCACCTGACAAACACACCATTGTTATTGCACTAGAAAAACACCACTTATCATTTTACAGATACTATATACCTAAATAGTTTATATTATTATTTTCTTTTTTTTTTTTAAAGAATACTAGCAACGTGGGTCACATATTATTAGTATTCTTGTTAACCCCTCCAGCTAAACTAAATGCTTGTGTTAGGAGTGGGTTCACGTCGGTAGTGCACTGGGTGGGGTTCGAACCCGCAACCACTCGATCGCAAGTCCGACGCCTTAGCCATTACGCTACCACCGCTTATTATCATTATTATATTATATATTATTTTTCAAGATTTAGTGTTATAGATGCCTTCGTAGCAGAATATGATGTGACAAATACATGTAATGATATCTCATCATCTTCCTGCCCTATTCCCAACTTTATTTGGAGCCGGCGCAATGTGTAGGTACAAGGGTTTCGACTGGTTTTCTTTTATTGCCACGCCACGCCAAGCCTCCTTGGGAACGTAATCGTTTTCAGATGGGACAAAGGAAGGAGGTAAACTGGGGTAAGGAAAACGAATAGGGCGAGGGAGCTAGGGTAAGCGATACCGCAAGTCTCGAATGGGGAAGCGGGAGACTGCAGTAGCTCGAAGAGACCGGATCGCATAAACGAATGTCCGTCCAGTGATTGGAGAGGCTACTAGGACAGGAATATCAACTCCTCCTAATGAGGCTAAAAAGTTTGTTTTTTCGTTATACGGGCTAATTGCAGTAAGCCCCAGACAAATTTGTAAATTCTTTATCCATTTGATAGCCCATTTCTTAAGAAATATAAGTTTTAGGCTTTTCAAAATCACGCTACGACTGCTCCGTGGCTACGACCGACTGTTACTTTAGAAGCGGAACAGTGTCTATGAAACTGTGGGGATCGCGCCATCCTCTTTCTAGATTCCGTACTTGTTAGGTTTGTACTTTCCTATAAATAACGATGATCAATAGGTCGACAAGCGGGCGTAGGCTTTTGTGGGAAATGATAAAACAATATTACCTCCTCCACACTGGGTACATTCTTCCTTCCACCGCAGCGTAGTGTTTTCCTGAGGTTAGCGAGGCACACGGCCGCCGTGCCCTGGCACGGGCGCCGCCGGTCCGCAGCCGCAGCCGACAGATATTCTACTAGGAACGGCCTGCAAAATTCATTATAAAAACACCTTAGTGTAAATTCATTACGTTAGGTACATCGTGTGACTATGAATAAATCCAATTTTCGATTATCACACCACTGTAACTACAAGTAAATAAAATTATCCATTATCACACCAATTCATGAGTACTGAGATAAAATTAAAATATTTAATAAAAGACTAGTATGACTACAAGTAAAATAGCTAGCTTCCGCCTGCAGATTCGCCTGCGCGTATATCGGTTCCCTATTAAGCTAAATTTTACCAACATTTTTTTCTGAAACTATACTTGTCATTTGGAAGGGTATTGGAGAATTGGGAAGTTGACGAATTGAGCATTTGATAATTTAAGAATGTGAAAATTTTTAAATGTGATGAATTGAAAACGTGAAGAATTGGGACTGTGATGATGTAAGTATGTGAATATTCGGTAATGTGATGATCTGGAAATGTACAAAATTGAGAAAGTAGACCTATGGGAATGTGAAAAATTTACCATGTGCAAAATTGGGAAAGTGAAGACCTGGGAATAAAGGACTGTCACACTAGTGTGATTATGGAAACATAAAGTTATACATTATCACGCCAGTGTATATTAAGAAATTATGTCACATGAGTGACATAATTTCTGACACAGTGACTATGAAGTCACTGTGTCAGTGTGACTAAGTATTAGGAAATTATCCATTGAGACACACATAGTCACTGTGTCAGTGTGACTATATAGTTAAATACAAATAAATATTGTTACACCAGTGTGACTAATTTAAATTATGCGTTGTCAGAAAACATTTACAACGTAGTGTGGTTTGTACAAATATAGTTCTCTATTCGGTAGAATTTCTATCATAGTTATCCTATAATTTCAACAGTTTAGGCAACACATAGGTTAACTGTTGCCTAAACTGTTGATAGTTGTAGGTTTGTTACCTGAGTGTTTCGGAGCAGGTGAAGTACGCAGCGAGTATGGACATGAGTCGCCAAGCGCGCTGGCAGGAGTCAGATGACGGCGAACGATTTGATGTGGTCTGTTTCATCAGCTGACAATATACCTCGTCGCGAAGCTCCGGTACCGAGTGACAGTGCTGCACATGAATTATTAATGTTACAATAATATTCTAACTTAAAAGCTTTGTAAGCAATATAGGAAAGAGTTATTACCTAAAGGTGATTTGAGGTTTATTTATATGTAACCCTCCTGACATTTAAAAATATATCTATACATTGACTTGAGATAAAGGATCAAGGACAAAATAAACTTTTTCTAAATTGGGACCTTCCAACTGCAGTACCTATAAGTACGGTTTTCTTCCACTGGCAATTGGATGACCAGAGCTCCAAGGGATCCAAGGGAAAGAAGCCTGTCTACCCTGGGTTGACAACAGACGTATAACACGTGTGTTTAGATGGGATTTACAGATTTTTGTCGAATTATTAAAAAACAAAATCTTTTTTGAATGGATTTCCTTTTTTTTTGTCTTAATTAAGTTGTAACAGGAAGACCTAAAGGAATGTAAATGTACCTATTTTTTGGAAAAAGGACGCGTGTGCTCAAGACGTCCTTTTTCTTTTCATCTTCGTATATTCTTAAAGATTTTCTTGTCCATATTTAAAACTATACGACATTGGAAATAAGTGGCTTAGTGTTCTAATTTTTGTGTTTTATTTATTGTATTATTTTATTTTTATACTAATTATATGGTATCTAATATCAAGTAGTAGTAGTTTTACTAGCTGGCTTTATTTCAATGAAAGTAACTGGCAGTTTCGATAGCCAAGTTTCTCAAAAGCTCTTATAAAAAAATAGATTGTATTTCGAACCTGGTACTAACAAAAGTCCTACTAATATTATGAATGAGAAAGTGAATTTGTTTGTTACGCTTCCACGTTTTAACTACTGAACCGATCATCATGACATACACAAAGCCAGGGTTACACACAAAAGGACATAGGGTACTTTCATCTAGAAACATGCTGTTCCCTAGGGATAGACAAAACAACGCGAAAATACCCGCGGGCGAAGTCTAGTTGTATTTAAAATAATAATTATGGAATGAATGAAATTTTAATAGTTACAAACAACAATTTACACATTTGATAAATACCATTTCCACTAGAATTACTTAAGAAACGGGTTTTATATCGTAAAAAATCTTTATATAATGATCATATTGCGTAATATTACACGAAACAAGTCATAAATACCTATCTACTATAAAAATAACTGATACAAAAACCTGTTTAGATTAAAAATCAAATACTTAAAAAACTACTTTGTTATACCTTTTTTTTTTTTTTTTTTATCGTGTGGAAACCCCCACGGGTCATCACCTCACCGAAGCTAACGGTAAAGTGGTATGTCGGAATCGAACCGACTAAAACCACACGGTGTTCCGTCACAAGTGGGTCTATTGCACTTTGTTATACCTGACTCTCACTTATTACATTATTATATGTTTGAGTGGGCACATATGTAGGTCTGTATATTGTTATATTTGAATTAAATAATTGTTAGACTGAAGAACAAGAGAAGACAGTACACAGTCAGAGTGAACTGCTGTCAAGTCGCCGCATATTTGATTCAAGAAGTCTTTGTTGTATTTGAATGTAAAAGTATTTAGTTCAGCCTTCAATATAATTATCTTGATTTACAGCCTCTCTCTCTCAATAGATATCCTCTTAAGCTAACACCCCTATCTCGAACATACCTCTCAGCCAAGCGAGGACCTTACAATATTGTATGGCACTTGTGAGGATGCATGTTTTGACAATTATTAACATTTTCAAGCAGTTTTCCGTTTGTGACCGCACTACTGTTAATCCCATTTTATATTTTTTTTATTGAAAAGAATATCCTACATGTCTTATATGTTCTCGATTAAATTTGAAAAAAAAAACCACCAGTCTTTGTCAGTCAGTCAAAACGAGTTCACCGATTGATATAATAACTTAACAATTTATAACTAAATATTACTTTAAGTCATACTTTACCTGCCACTAAATTAGCTGTGTATTATGAAACAAAAAAATTTAAGCTAATTTAGGTTGATGGAGAAATGTTTCGGTGCTCTTTTTATTTATGTACATTTTTAGACAAATCTATAAAGTTCGATGTATGTGATGGTTGATCACTTTCTTTAGCAAATAATTTATCGTATACCTAATATATTTAATTATATGTACATTTATTTAGTGCATTAAAATAAAATAGATAATACTTTTTTTCAGTAATAAATATTACCAAACAAATAAAAAAATTACTATCATTAAATTACTAACCATGAGCACAGTATAAACACATTTAACTTCAGTCAGATCCTGGTGTATGGAGCGTTCATTGGGCTGCAAGTCGCCGCAGTACGCGCGGACGCAAGTGAAGCACTCGAGCGCAGGCGGCGCGAGCGCAGCAGGCAAGCGCAACAACGGCGCTCGCAGTGGCGTCGCTTGCCATTTCACCACATCCGTCTGCGCCTTCCATGTCCATTCGTTGCGCTTAGCTTTGCTCTTTAGCGATGAATCCGCTTTTAATATTTCTAATCTGTTAAATAAAAAAAAAAGTATTAAATTTAAGATATCCATACTTATTCGTAATAAGGAATGGCTCATAAGCTGATGGTTCTAATTGATCTCCAGTCACGATCATTCTTGACTATTTAAAGTTTTACAAGTGGGTAAACTCTGCATGCAATGGAAATCTTTTTCAGGATATAAAGTTTTCTAATTAAGTGATTGCTATTGATAGTTAATATTTATAATAAAAATGTTTAATTGTAAAGTGTTTCTTGACAAACGATAAAAGTTAAAAAGAGACATTCCAATTTCAAAAACCGCATGTATTTAATTCTGTAAGCGTTTCAAGCACGTGTACAATTATTAAGTTTTTATACAAAGAGTATGAACTATGATGGATTTTATTTTTTGTGTCTGGCAACAATGCATGATACACGTGATCATTTAATAAGATACCGTCACACCATTTCATTTAAGGTGCGTTTAAACGGGCAATATTTTTACCGCAATATGTGGCTACAATATTCTAACTGTATTCCGGCTATCACAAAACAGTTCAATGCAGATTATATCTGAAAAATATATATCTTGGCAATAATCAACATGTATAAACGAGTGTATGGTTTGTATGTTTGTTTTGTATGTTGGCTAACGAAATCATCCGCGAGGAACAACTTACGGCAACCTTCATGACATAAAAAGGGATGCGCCTATGCCAAATAACGAAACAATAATAGAGCTGACCGGGCAATATATCAGTATTTTCGATTCACATCCTCCTGCATCGTGCCACATAAAAAATCATCGGCCATACCAAAAATGTGTGGCCACCCTCAAAAAAATTGTCGTATATTGCATACTCTGGCTGTAATTGCCAGGAATGTTGCTGGCAACCAGAAGCGCAACAACGGGGGGTGTCCATGGTGTCCGGATACCCCTACTACCCCACCCCTAAAAACCTGTGGACACCCCCTTCGAGGGTGTCCAAATATCTCCACATAACCCAGAAGACGATGCAGCGAGGAGACTGCCGAAAATTTTAATAAAAATGTGAATCGAAATAAATTGTAATTAAAATGTTGTTCGCCGTAAAAAAAACTGTTTATCGTAATACTAAATTATTTAGTAAGCCTTACAAGTGTTTTGATGACCTCTATTTGTTTAGTCCCCATACAAAATATTTTGGACACCCCCTACTTTTTGAGGGTCACTCCGGTCGAACCGGCGCATACGTGCCGAAGCATAGCTCTCCCACGATAATTGCTCAAGAATTGCTCGTTTAAAGTTAATTGATATGTATAAATACTGTATTTCATAGTAAGTATATTAGAATACGAAGAAGAGTGTACGCCTAATTAATTTTGGTAAAATTTATGTAACAGTTTATTTTTTAAACTTGCGATTTCTGTATTTGAGAAACTACAGTCCATCAGTATTATGAAAGTTTATTTTACTTTTGTTTACGTAAACAACAACACCTTAATTATGTTTGCGTCGATCCTACATAATCTTTAAACCGCCTATATTGACCACCATGAATTAATTATATAGTAAGGTATAGCTACGTAACTACATATAACAAAATTGGAATTAACCAATGGCTTATGATAATCATCTCATACGATTTACAAGGGATCGGTTGATAATTGATTATAATTAGAGTCTGACAAAATAGCTTTTTGATGATATGTTACGATATTGTACTTAAGAGTGGAGAAAACCTTTGATATTTGTATTTAAAAAGCAAAATAATAAATGGTATTAGCGTTTATGATTATTTTAATCTTTAGAAATTGTTTTTATAATTTTTGATGAAGTGAAGATCTTCTTTAGGATCGTTGTGATTTGAAAATTCTATGAAGGACAAAGTAACTAAAAAGAGACAAACATATTCATAAATAGGATTTAGCCTGCGAGAGAATGAGATAGAACACATACTTGTGTTATATAGATTATATGATACATACAGTGTTTCCGATAATCTTCGTATGCTAGCACGTGTCTTTGCGCTTGCATACCACAAAGAAAAAGAGACAAACATATTCATGAATATCATAAATATTTTATGAAAATTCGTGATTTGAAATACATAAATCTTATTGTGAAACTGAAAAATTAAACTTGAAAATTAACCGATAAAGCTAATATTTTGTATGAGAGAGCTGACATGCATGAAGCTATAGGTATTTAATACCAAGAATATTGATGAAGTGTCCAGATTTTTCTGAAAATGTCTGCATAAAAAAAATAGGCAGTCATGGGACTGCTGAAGTGAAAACTTGAAACGATGAACTTAAAACGTCATATTAGCAGGTTGGTGACATTAATTTATAAGGAGCTGATAGAACTCAATGTTTAGATTAGCGCCCTCTAGTAGATCTATATATGTATCATAGCGTGACGGTCACGCGAGTTCAGTGCTTTTTCCCTATAGATATACAAACGTGCCTAAAAAAGTTTACACTTTAATAAAAATACAATATCATAGAAATTGACACGAACATTAATAATTTGTTGTTTAGAAATGTGCACCTACACTAAGAAAAGCATATTCTGAAGAATAAAAAAATTCAGAAAAAAAAATCATAATCCCTTCTTCATGCTAAATCAACTATTTGTCGGCTACAAGCGCTCCTAAAATTAAAACACCTTTCTGTAACAAAACCCTGTATATCCTATAAAAAAATATGCAATTTTCTATTTTGCAATTTCAAAAATATAAATCGATTCGCAAATAATTCCAAGTTCAATGTTATGCAGTACCTATACCTGAGTGCACAAAAATATATCAGTTTAGAATATCGAAAGTCACTTTCGCCTGCCAAGAAACATTTTAAATCCTTTTTTAGTCTAGAAATTGTGTTTCTATTTAAAAGACACAAAACTTGCTCATAATGACACAAAAAAGTAATAAAGCGATTTCTTTTCGTCCGGTGTTGCCGTATTAGGAAGATAAATATGCATTTAGTTACAGTGGAATACATTAACGCATAATATGCACGTACGTTTATATTATGCAAAAAATGACACGGTTTATGCATTCGTTGGTTACTTTTCATGTTTTTTTAATGCTTATACATATAATATGTATACAATTGGGCCGTCAGCTGATGTTGTGAGTTTGATCCATTTTGGTTTATGATATATTTTTATACACTTATCTTCTGTTCAAGTAGTTGCACTGGTCTCAAAGGGGAATTTAAATTCGTAAAATACCTTCACATCGTGAACTAATTAATTATCACCTTGACTTCAAAACCGAATTAAAATATTGTCATTTTTGGTTTATTTTGTTTGCGCTATGGAGTTAAACAACAATATAATAATATATATTTGATATCTTTATGAACCTTTTTTAAATGTCTTATTTTGATTTTTTTTTAATGTTTTTATTTTGCTACAGTTATCGGTTAGCGTATACTTACAAGCATATACTAGCGATCCTTAAGTAGGGCATTATGGGAACACCTACTTATATACCTACTCGTCAAAACAAAAACGAGTAAAATTATCAACATTAACAATGCATTCAAACCTTTTTCCTATTTTCCGCCAGGTAACGAGGTGCTATTAATGCATTTCCTGCTGGGAGGAAGTGGCGGATTGCATTCGATGCAAATGTGAGCGTGCGTCGTTTAACCATAAACAATAGACACAGATTATACGCCTCGTATTTATAGAGGTACGAGTGACGCGGGCCACCGTGACCATCGGGCAATGCTACCCGCTCTCACTGCAGTAATTACAGGAAATGTACTTAGAACTGTTTATTACGGTTTTTTTATAGCAGCAATTTACTTTAACAAGAACTTTAGAAGCTATTATCAAGCCATGGTTGTTTGTTGTGTTCCAGCAGCATTCTACTGCATTTTTTAAAAATTATAGTCGCTATAAACGAAATATTCATAAAAAATTAGAGAAAATTACAAAAAAACTTGTGAAAATTCTAGATTAATTTTTATTTGCTATCGTTTTCTTGTAGGTACTTCAGAAGGTCTGGATGGATGGATAGAAACTTTAAAGAGCCATTTTATTCTAAAAAGCCAATGGCCTGTGGTCAATTCTCGGCTATGTAGAATTAAGTCAGGCCACAGAAAAAATAACATGGAGTTAATTTTGAAATAAATTGTATCAATACATATTATAAAACAAAGTCCCCCGCCGCGTCTGTCTGTCTGTTCTCGATAAAATTTTCATGCAGTTTTCACCAATAGTTAGAGCGATTAATGAGGAAGGTTTAGGTATATAATTTGTTAAAGTTTTGTGTAAATTGGTTGAAATATGATGATGATTGTTGAAGATGTCTCTGCTACCTGTGCGAAGTCGGGGCGGGTTGCTAGTTATAAATAAAGTTTTAACATTAAGATACGTCTGTTGTGGGATAATTAGCTCGTATATACCGTTGGTACCGTTGATGGGCATGAGAATATAATCACAAAACAAATGTAATGCAAAAAACAAATAAGAAACAATATATATTACATTTCCTTGAGAGATAAATTTACTATCTAGACAAGGTGAACGTATAAAATGATAGTTTAGTTAAACTAAAAAAAACAGAAGTAGGTAGGAGTGCCAAGATTTGTTTACATAGGTAGTTAGTTAGTTACAAGACTTACAAGTTAAGCTTTTCAAACACGCTTGTATAAGCGTGTATAAAAAAACATTCCAGCTTGTATAACAGAACCGAAACAATTAATAAAAAGAAAAATTAAATAAAATCCATAGTTACGTTCTCTTTGGATCAAAAGGAAATTTCGCGGTCACATCTTGTCGTCTCCATTGTATAGAAAAAAGAAAGGCAAAAATCCATAGACCTACATTTTTGTTCTTGCAACACGTACTGTGAATCTGTTCTGGTTTCTTGCTTACACAAGCACAACAAATTTAATGCAAACGTGTAAACAAGTTATGAAACATTACAAAGCGCAAACATTTTAAAATGTCATCAGTTATCAGTGTTAATTTTTAGAAAATATTGAAAGTTGAGTTTTTCATGGGTGTTTCCACTAATTTTAAATATAATTTTTGTATATTTTGGGACACTTGTATTTATCTATTAAAAAAGTTGCTTGCTGACCTCTGTCCTCCGTATAGTCATAAATTTTATACACAAACGAGACTTCAATAAAACCAAAAACGATATCTAAAGTCATATTTTTCAATGTTACTGTTCTAAAGTAGGGTCTCTCAGACAGACGTCTGTTGAACTAGGAAATCTTTCGGAAACCCCCTGGGCCGTAACTCCACCGGGGTTTTCGGTGGGGCGGTGTGTCGGAATCGTACCGACTAAAACCACACGGTGTGCCGTACTGCGCCTTAAATAGGAAGGATCCAGGAACAGCTTTTATTAAGACATCTGGCGGATTACGTGACCCGACCCAACCTCAGTTGAGCATTCACGACAAGAACAAATCGTTTGTCACAACTTGATGTAGAAGTGGCCACTTCTGATATCTTTTGAAAAGGAACACAAAAATGTATCAGTTTGGCACTCAAAATTAAACTCAGGAATCTCACTTGTCAACATAATGCACAACATATTCTAGTTGTCACTTTCGAAAATGATGTATTGCGTTTAATAGGTTTACACTAACATTGAAGTGAAATCAAAAATTTCTGTTTTTAGTCTTCCGGCGTTGTCGTGTATAGTGTAATTTTTGTCGCGAAGTACGTTAACATAGCGGTCTCTAGTGGTGCCGGCGCTTCGAGCTTAGCAGCGTACATTATCAAATACATTCTCCAAAATCCAGCTTTCAAAACCGATTCAAATCGACAACGCAACTTCCGGCTATGACTGTTACCTACACCGGTCTATGTTCAGTAATACATAATTGCACATGAATCATGCATTATTATAATTCATTAACCGACTTCTTTTACAAATGTGATCTTTCAATATCACGTTTTAAATCCGGTCGCATAAGAATAATTTGAAAGCATTCAAACTGGTTCATAAAAGGCAAATTAGAAAAAAGTAATTTGTTTTTTTATAAATTATGTACGTACCTACACTTTAATGATCTACTTTTGACGTCGCATTGAAGTGTAAAAACTATTTATAGATTTTTTGCGTGTATGTAAGGAAAGTTTTAAATTTGTCCGTAAACACTTCACTTCACAAGTCTCCGTAATTCGAATACAATATTAGATATATTTTATTGATATATTTGTAAAGTTGAATAAATGCCCCAACCGTTGAATGGATTGGCATGAAATTTTTGGCACAATGGTTCAGTTATTAATATAGTAAAGATATATTAATGCTTACATTAAAAAAATAGGCAGTCATGGCACTGCCGACAGAAGTGAAAACTTAAACGAAACGACGAACTTAAAACGTCACATTAGCAGGTTGGTGACGTTAATTAATAAGGAGCTGATAGAACTCAATGTTTAGATTAGCGCCCTCTAGTGGATCTATATATGTATTATTAGCGTGACGGTCACGAGTTCAGTGCTTTTTCCCCATAGGAAAAATGCACAACATGCCTGAAGAAGTTTTCACTTATAATTATTTCTTTTTGTTATTGAACTGCTAAAGGGGTCAAAACTGTCAAAATATCAATGTTTTCCACTTAACATCGATGTTTATCTAATTATCGATGAATATCAATGACCCCGATTTTATCATCACTACATCTCTAGTAACTTCAAATATCAAATCAAACGTCACCGAGGTATGTATGTATGGTATTTATTATGTGATATATGGTATATACATAAACACCACCAATACCAACAAGCAGATTGACATTTGACAGACTTGACAGTAACCAACAAGCAGAATGTGCAAGCTCAATAGCTTGCGGTACGGAACCCTAAAAATCAATATTTTTAGGGTTCCGTACCTCGAAAGGAAAAAACGGAACCTTTATAGGATCACTTTGTTGTCCGTCCGTCCGTCTGTCTGTCAAGACCCTTTTTCTCAGGTCGACTATCCCTTGGTGCTGTGAAAAAAATCAAACTTCTAAGCCAACGCAATCAAAAGATACAGCCGTTTATGCCGCAAATTTCCACACTGGCAAGGGAATCAAAACCTACAGGGTACTTGTCCGAACGACGAACCGAACTTGTCTTAATGAGTATTGACACCGATTTGTACAGATAGTACTATAATCTATATACGTACTAATAATAATAACTTGACACTTCTCATACATGGCCTTCCGATCCCAAACTAGGCAGAGCCTGTACTATGGTAACCAGACTGCTGATAAACATATCTTATATATAACTAAATACAGACACAAAATAAATGATCGTGCATCATCACTCGTGGCCATATTATGTATTCTGTGTCGTGGCTGGGAATCGATAACAATAACATAAAAAGAAATGATGTTCTTTGGTAAGCGCAAGACTTGAGAATGGCTGGACCAATTCTTCTAAATTTGGTTTTAAAATAACCCTATTTGTATGGAAGAGGTTAAAAAACATAAAAAAAACTAAAGGTTTCCTTTAAATACTAGAAAATTTGGGTAAACTGAAAATATTTTCTATATGGAATGAAAAATATTAAAAAAATTTTTTTTTGAAAATCTGCATTGGACCAGTACCTATTAAGAGTCAATTCCTTTTGATAAATGTATGTAAGCACGAGAAAGGGTTACCATACCATGGTTATCAAAAGTTTACAAAAATGACATAAATAGGAATAATAGGTGGGTAGTCCTACAGTGAACATCGAAAATTTGAGCTCTAATATAAAATTATAATTATATTTGTTTTTACCATTAATAATAAACATTTAATGTCTTATATTACAAATTAACATTACCTTCTGCCGGTGTAAGTGTTATCTCCTTTAATACATCTTAAATTAACACTACCACAACACTCCCACAATAGTCTACAACATGGAGTCCCTCATCAAGACAATTGCTGATATGAATGTGATGTTCAACAATCGCATGGCAGAATTTGAATCCAGAGACCGCCTTCAAAATAATACCAGCACTTCCACATCAAATGCAAATCTTGAAGCGGAGTTTCTGATGTTCAAGAAGTTTGTCCTTCAAGCCCTTAATGACATTCAACATCAGGTGCAAATGTTGGCTCAGTCTGCAGATAACATGGAGATGCGAAGTAGAAGGAAGATGTTGCTGCTTCATGGTGTAGCCGAGGACAAAAATGAGGACACTGTAGTGTTGGCCAGTAAAGTCATTACCGAACATTGTAAACTTAGCGGGTTCACCAAAAATGACATCAAAAGAAGCCAAAGGATGGGTCGGACTCCATCATCAAGTAAGCCCAGACCTATTCTTGTTAAATTTCAACAGGTAACTACCCGAGATTCGGTATGGTTTGCAAAAACAAAATTGAAGGGCACTGGTGTCACTATATCAGAGTTTCTGACCAAGTCGCGGCATGAGGTCTTTATGTCAGCACGTCACAAATTCGGCATAAACAAATGCTGGACAAGAGAGGGCAATGTTTATCTTATGGGGCCTGGTGATAAGCGGCATCATATCACGTCACTTCTGGAGTTAGATGCTATTTCTGAAGATCCAGTGAAGCCGGATGCGGTCACCAAAACAACTACGGCAAGACCCAAGCGTGCCGCGAAAAAGTAAGAAAATATGCTGATCAGGCTTTGGTTCTTGTTTACAATTTTATTATTGTTTGTTGTATGTAGGTATTGCTTAGTTCATAATCTTAGTTTGTCATCCTAATTTCACTTTCACTGCAGATTACCTTAACATAACATTACATGCTTACTATACCAACGTAAGTATTAGTAGATTACCCTGTTTTAACTAATTTCACAAACTTTTAAACTTTCGAGACAGTGTAATGTAACTTTATATCAATAATGTCATTATGTCAATGCTACTAAACTGTCAGAACAAGATTGCGTTCCGTTCCATAGTTTTACTCTTGAGTTGAGTTCCATTTTGGTTTGAGTACTAGCCTTTTAGCAATTTCAATGGTTTCCTCTCAGAAGCCAAATTATTAAAATATAAATCGCTATTATATTACCTATTTAATTTTTTATCCTCCTTGTTGGAACACAATTTTAAATAAATTTTGGTTAATTAACTTGTTTGTGTTAAATTTACATTGTGCTTTTGTTATTCTTTTTATATTTTGTTAACATACAACCGGCAGACGGATAAGATATTCAAATATTTATAGTAGTCTTAAAATAATATTTTATACGCATATATCTATATATATATATATATATATTTATATATATTTTTATACCAAATCTAAAATTCTTAAGTTGTACTGTGTAATTTATAAATATCTAATATTCTTAATTTATACCGTAATTTACAAGTTATATAATTTTATTATATTTTATTAAAATTAATAATGTCATCCGCCACTAATAGTGATACTGAAGATTATTTTTCAGCATCCAGCGATAATGATAGCTTTACTAGTATTCCTTCACTAGCAGAAACAATCTCGACTCAGTTTTCTGATGTTCCCAGGAACTTAAATGTCGTTCATATAAATGCCCAAAGCATACCGGCACATTTCCCTGATATGCTGACAAGTTTTAACTGTACGAATATCCATGCAATTCTGGTGTCAGAATCTTGGCTAAAGCCATGTCTTTCTACCACGTCGTACTCGTTACCAGGCTTTCAGCTGATACGAAACGACCGTATATGTGGACGTGGCGGTGGTGTCGCCATATATATCCGAACTCACATTCCTTTCTCAATTGTTAGTATGTCACCTCAACCCCCCCCTGTAAATGCTGGCGAGCATATTTTCATAGAAGTCTTACTCCAACACTCAAAAATACTTCTCGGTGTCTATTATAGTCCCTCCTTACGAGTAGACTATTTCTCTTCACTCGAAGTAATTTTAGACAATGTAACCCCTTCGTACAGTCATACTATAGTCATGGGTGATTTCAACACCTGTTTACTTAAAAACGATTCTCGTTCTTCCTCCCTTCGATCTGTTCTCGAATCCAAAAATCTTTCCATTCTTTCACTTAATCCTACACACAATATGCCTAACCGTAATTCATCTCTCCTTGATCTCATCCTTATTTCTTCTGTAGAGCATGTCGCTAAACATGGGCAGTGCTCTGCAGATTCATTTTCCTATCACGATCTCCTCTTTCTTTCCTATCAAATCCGTACCCCTAAACCCAATCCTAAGACACTTTTACACCGTAATTTTCGTGATGTGAATCTTGAGGATCTTCGCAGAGATGCCGACAGCATCGACTGGAGTACATTATTCAACTCACAAAGTGTTGATGAAAAAATTTCCATATTCACAGACAATATAATGCATTTGTATGACAAGCATGCACCAGTTCGTCAAATAAAGGTACGACATCTGCCCGCACCTTGGCTAACAGAAGATATTAAGACGGTACAGAAAAAGAAAGCGAGGGCACATACGAAGTACAAGAGCCACCCTACTACTTCAAACTGGGAAAAATTTGTCCTTATTAGAAATCACTGCAATAAGATGTGTAGGAATGCTCAGCGCCGATATATCCACAAATCCGTTGAAAATGGTGATCCAGTTAAGGTCTGGAAATTTCTTAAGTCATTAGGGGTCGGTAAATCACGTCCGAACTCTGCTTCAAAAGATGTTGATATCAATTCCTTAAATTCATATTTTTCTGCTTCCTCCAATTTCGGAGGGAGCACTAAAACTGCAACACTGAATTATCTTTCTTCTCTGCCGACTCCTGACTGTTCTCCATTCGTTTTCAGTCAATTCTCTGCTTGTGGTGTTAAGAAGAGCATACTTTCAATAACTTCTAATGCAGTAGGAAGCGACAACATCAGCCGTAATATGGTACTTCCTATCTTAAATGAAATTCTACCCGTGATCTGCCACATCCTTAACTATTCTGTATCCACTAATGTTTTTCCATCTGCCTGGAAAATGGCACAAATCACTCCTCTCCCTAAGAAACCTAATCCTTCCTCTTTCTCAGATTACCGTCCCATATCTATTCTTCCTTTTCTCTCTAAAGTCCTTGAACGTCTAATCCACACTCAATTAAGCTCATTTCTATCAAAAAATTGCCTCTTAAATCCTCTCCAGTCCGGATTTCGTCCTGGCCATAGTACTACAACAGCCCTAGTCCATATTACGGAGGATATCAGGTCGGGCATGGAAGAAGGAAAGCTGACGGTCCTTGCTTTACTAGATTTTAGTAATGCTTTCAACACCGTGGACTCTGATGTCTTGCTAGGTACATTGTGCTCTCTTAACATATCTCCATCAGCAATTGATTGGTTTCATAGTTACCTGTATGGTCGCCAGCAGCGTGCTTGTATTGAAAATGTTTATTCCTCTTGGTGTGCTACATCTGCGGGCGTACCTCAGGGCGGCGTGCTATCCCCATTACTTTTCGCAGTCTTTATTAACTCCATTACAAATAGATTACTTTCTTCCTACCATCTTTATGCAGATGATCTCCAAATTTACTCTAGAGCTGCTCCGGATAATATATCAGAAGCAGTTGATGTTATTAATAGGGACTTAACACAAATATGTACCTGGAGTAGGGACTATGGGCTTAGTGTAAATCCATCAAAAACGCAAGTCATTGTAGTGGGCAGTCCTAGGCTGAACTGCAAAATAAACTGGCAACAAATGCCAGCTATTTACTGCAACGGTTCACTTATTCCATACAGTGACATGGTTAAAAACTTGGGTATATATCTGGACAGGTGCTTATCCTGGGGCCCTCAAATAGAAAAAGTTAGCCGTAAACTTTTTGCAACAGCGGGATCTCTGCGAAGGCTCCGGAACTTCCTACCCACCAACACGAAAATTGCGCTCGCACAATCTCTTCTGCTTCCTATCCTTGACTATGGTGATGTCAGCTATTTAGATCTCACCGAAGACCAACTGAACAAACTTGAGCGGCTCCAAAACGTTTGCATTCGATTCATATTTGGATTACGCAAATATGATCACGTCTCAGAGTATCGTTCTAAGCTCAAGTGGCTACCTATACGCTTTCGCCGGCATGTTCATATTCTTTCTCTCTTGTATAGTACTCTATTCCATCCACACACGCCCTCTTATCTCAAAGAACGATTTGAGTTCTTACACAACACACATTGCCGGGACCTGAGATCATCAGAGAATTTGAAGTTAGAAATGCCTAGACATACCACACAATTTACAGACAAGTCCTTTTCGGTGCAAGCGGTTAGGCTATGGAATAACTTACCGGTGTCAATTCGACAAGCCAAAACCCTGCAGGCATTTAAAAAACTGGTCAAGGAATATTACTTGTCATTATAAGCGGTAATTTTATTTTATGTAATGTATATATGTATTATATTATGTGATTATATATTTATGTATATGTGTAGTATGTTTATGGTAATATAAGTATAGTATACTAAGTATATACTAAAATTAACTTTAACCTATTTCAGTACACCACAGACTACCCTGAAATATATTTGTTAATATCCGTACAAAGGTTGTCTGGAAGAGATCGCCGTGAGCGATAAGACCGCCACTTGTTATACCTGAATGTCTACATTATTTTTGAATTGTATCTCACTTGAAAGGTGTACAATAAAGAGATAAATAAATAAATAAATAAATAAATAAAATGGTACTTGGATGGTCCCAAGTGCCATTTTATGGAACAAAAACATGCAGTGTTACCTTCTTGGTTTAAAACATGGAAGTTCTTTGTTGCCCTACTTGTGTCTTTTTCATATTTATTTACTCGATTAACTGACACCAAACGGATTCGACTGCGACGTTTAATATAGACAAACCTGCATCGATTATTATTTGTAAACCGATTTATACTGACTACAAACAAACAAATACCATAAGTGTTTACAGTTTGTGTCCCGATACAAAAAATATTTGGTCAAATGTTCAATATGAGCTTGAAAAGGCAACTGTGGCGACTTCCACATACAGCAAAAAGACATTCTTCAATGTCATTTAGCGAAGCACAAACTGAACTGTATGGTAACTACCATTCCTGCATCACGCAATGAAAGCTCTGGCATGGAAGTAGTTACATTTACAACTGTCCATCATCAACCGTTGGGCCGCGGCCCGCCAGGCATGATCACCCCGCCTGTTCGGAGGATCTTCCCTTTGTGTTGGCGGGACATAACACCCGTCCCTCCACAATTTTAGAAAAGGGTCCAATCGTTGTATGAATTATCATTAAAATATGGATTTTATACTCAAAGGCTGGGACTAGTTGCGCTTACACATAAATAAAAAAAATACGAAAGATTTTTATGAGTAGGCAAGTAGTTTTTTTTTATGTTTCTTGATTGTGTGATCGGACGTTCCACAGATTTCATCTAAACTAAGTAAAGTAAGACATATCCGGCAATGAACAGCATAGCCTATATTATGCAATATTATAGACGATTATATAACATACATAAGTATCTGTCAATAATTCGCAATGTCGTGTCTTGAAAAAAAAACGTTAACGACGTTAAAGACAGAGTTTCGTAATGATATACGAGTAAATAAGTGAGTTATTGGTAGACTGTATGTTATATCACTAAACGTATGAAGTATCCATTAAAATTATGATCTGTCTGGACTAGAAAGAAGTTTTTGTAAAACAATTCTTGGATAGGAGATAGAAAAACGGTGAAGGAAGTTTCTGTTAAAGTCAGATCAGAGGAACTTAATAGCGATCAAGAATCTGTCAAAAGGTGGATATCGTGGAAAAAAAAACATTTCTGAACCTAAATTTCTTGTTTAGGCATTTGAAAGGGGCGTAGCTACTGCCGTCTCAGCCAGCCGTATCAATGATACGGGGCCCCGGGCTACAGGAGCCCCTAACGTGTGTAAGCAAATATTAGTAAAATGTTATCCGCAATGTCACTTAATCTCGTGCTTCCCGGAAAAAAAACATATAAAAAAACTGTCATACGTGCCTATAGAGTTTTCACTTCAGAAATGATAAAAGTCTAAAAAGCAATCTCTTTCATTCCCGGGTTAAGCGTGCGCCCAAGAGTTGGCAACATCTTGCATCAGTTTTTGCGGGATTCCCCCGTTTAAAGCATTTTTGTTTCTTTTGTGAGAAATTTTTACCCTTCATTTAGGCCCCCCAACTAATTTTGATACAGGGCCCCAAGGCACGCTAAGCCACTGGTATCTGCATTAGTGTAGAAGTTTAGTTAGACAAACAAGTTTTTTTTTTATTGTTATTCGCTTTTCAGTTTCTTTCTTTTTTCGTCAGTTAAATTTTTTGTTAATAAGTTTTTGCGTAAAGTGTACCTAATTATACGATTCATAAACTATTAAGTTCTGAAAATAAGAAACAAAAATTGTTTTAATATTCCCGTCAGCAATGATAGCTTAAATCTATAATCACATTAGACAAGACAAGGCAATGAGGTGATAATATTTCCTATCTATTCTCAAAAAACCGTGTAACAAAGACACTGATGGTATCGTAACATAATATTAACAAATAATTGCTATAATATAACATCAGATAACGGCTAAAGAATGAGATTAATCCTACAGTTGAAAGTTCGCACGTCGGGACCCGGACATGGCATTAAAAATGCCGTTATTTACAAAACTTTGGGATGCCGAAAGTGACAAATGATCAGATCAGAAAGTTGGAATACTTTTCATTTGTGTTTTATCCACCAATATTCGATTTTTTTTTTGTACGGGAAACAATAACGTTCAATAGGTCAAACGTTGTAAATTATCTTTTAAAAAAAGTATCACCGACTTCAATGTACGTAAATCATGATAAATTGTAATAAGGGGCCATCTATAAATTACGTCACACGAATTTTGAACCCCCCGTCCATGTAAAAGGTGGTCACATTTGTGGAAACCCCCTCACTATGAGACGTCACATATTTTGCAATTTTACACCCAGAACTGAAAACTTTGTGAAGGGACAAGTATACGTAGCTCTCAGCAGAGACAAAACTTTAGAAGGAATATCTCTATCTGATTTAGAACCCTCTAAACTGTTAAGTAAACACCACAATGAACGAGCATTAGCAGAAATGCACCGATTGAGAAATCTCATTTCTGATGAAAGGTTTCTTTTTTTGAAGTCGGTTAAATATTAATTTTATTTTTAAATGTTTAGTGGAAAGTAGATGTATTTTGTTTAAATATAATATGGGTAGGCTAACTAAACGCACTGCCCCAATGAGACAGCGAGGATCCGGAGTAAACGAAAATATCATCGATGTATATAATTTTTAAATATTTGTTGATTTTTTAAAAACCGCTCAATCAATTTCGATAAAATTTAAATGGGACCACCTGGAAAGTATACCCTTTGAAACAAAAAAAAAAATTCCAAATTGGTTTAGGCGTCTTAGAGTAATCGGTGAACATACATAAAAAAAAAGATTCCGATGAATTGAGAACCTCCTCCTTTTTTGAAGTCGGTTAATAAGATTTAGTACACTTTTGACACCAAAACGAACAGGTAAACAGAAGTTATTTTTAAATTCTTTATTGTGGTCAAAGCTGTAGGTATTCGAAGTTAGTAAATATTCACAATAACTTTGGCAGGATTAATTGTTGGCAATACAAGGCTGGCTAGTTGATTCCGAGGCATACGATACAGCTGAGGCGCTTATGTTTAGGGTTATTTGTTGGTTTCTCTGATAGATTCTGAGTACCAACACGCGCATGTAGTCAGTCAAGGTGCCTGGTGCCTTCGATTATGTTATAATTTTATAAACATTATTGAAATCTAAAACAGTAAACCCTCAAGGGGTTACTGGGATTCTTTGGGGAGTTAGGGTGGCTCGAATAGTTTTATTCCTACCAACGCAAAATACGCACTGTGATTGACGTGGGTTGCGAAAAAAAGCCCGTGTTAAACTAACCTAAACCCTCTTCCCCTATCCTAAGGACCAATTTTGCTGTGCTGGGTCTATAATCCGAATTCATGTTATGTAATAAATGCGACATTATTTTTTTTTTGTTTATTTCTTTGTGACGCTTTCACGCCTTTATTGCTACTCAACACGTTGCCAGGGGTCCAGAAAAAAGTATTGGTCCCAGGGGATACTAAAATAACTTTTACGTAAGCGGAGCCGCGGCCAAACGCTAATTAATTAATACATAGTTTTAAATCTGTAACTACATTGTGGAAAAAATATAATGTCATGAGTTTTGTGTGTTTCACCTAAATGGTATGGTATGGTATGCTATGGTAAAACGTAGGTTTTGTAATACACTTCTGCTCACCACTTCGTAGATATACATACGACACATTGTTTAAATTGAATATGAATTAAGTTGTTACATTAATCGTATTCATTTATTCAAATATAAAAAAAAATGGTAAAGTAGAAAAGAAAAAATAGGCGACTAAGCTGAATGACGAATCACCTTTGCCTAAAGAAACATACCGAGATCGTTTGGTGTCATACCTTCTTTAGCATTACAGTGTAGATTTGTGGCTTAACATGAGTTTGAAAGTTTATTAAATCAATAATTATTATTAAAGCAAGGCATTTTAATTATTAAAATAATAATTAAAATTCTTGGGCTTTGTATTATTTATCTGTGTCCTTTTCTGACTGATGCTCGATACCTAAAATTGCCGAGCTTTCGAATATTGTTAGACAATCGAAAATCCCAATAAGAAAAGTTTTTTAGTCATCTTTGCCGTATGATTTGATTAAAACTTGAAATATTTTAACGTAAGCTAAACCGGATTAGCAATTCATTTACCTAGGGAAAAGTTATAAATTATACAATTGACTCCGAAATAAACGTAACCAACCAGTCTTAAACTGTCAAAAAAAGAAACTATGCAGTATATTATTAGTGATAATTTAAATTAAAGCAATTTTCAGAATATTATTGACTTTGTATACAAAACAAAACACATAATTGACAGCAGTCAGTAAGTGGCAACAGTATCTATAAGATCTCTTCACTTTTAAGAGTAATTTGACAGCTGACTGACATTTTACACACCAAAACAAACACCATAAACAAGCACACTTTCTTTCCACCAAAGCACGGCACAAAGGAAAATAATCTCACAGGAAGGGGTTAATGCTCTCGTCACTCCGTTTAGACAAATCTCCGTCACCGGAGGACAAGCTGTCCTCGGACATTTCGGTGTCCGGACTGCTGTCCTCGACCGATTCGACCGACATCGTATGGCGGTTGATCGTTGACTAAAGTGAAGAGCCATCGGCGAAAGCGCTCGAGCCGAGGAAGTTAATTTTGAATAATTTAACGATTCGGCTTTCAAAACGTTCTTCGTGTTTACGTATTCGATAGATTATAATGACATATGTGATATTTTTTCCTCTACCTTTTGATTACTTTTTATATTTGGAACATCTGAACATAGTGTGTCAATGTTGCCATTACATCCAAATGTTATCATTTTTTATGCCTATTAGATTATTCCCTGGTTACGTATTTGTATCTGAATTTTGTAATAAACAATAGTACAATATTACTTATATTACACATTAGTGTTGAGAATATTAGAATGTAATATTTATTTACTTTTTATATAATTACAATGCTTTCTCTCGGCTTAAAACTCCAACTTGTATGTACATGAATTTCATAATTTTGTAAAATAAATTGATACAGACCATACACTATTATATAAAAATTGCTTTAAGTTGCATTAATAAATCAATTCCCATTTAACGAAAACGCGCATACCGAATATGAGAAAAAAGGTAAACGAACGGAAACACAAACACACGTAATACCCGCAATTATTATACTGAAATAATCACTATTACACAGCAATGTCTAATGCGTTGATTAATTGAATTACGAAATCACAAAATTAATTAACTAATATCGTGAATGGAAAGCTTTAAGTACACTATGACCAATTCAATGGTACGCTTTAATTTTCTTGTCACTGTCATACTGAATAACTTTTTTTTTTTAATTTTATCACACTTTAAACAGGTATGGACAACTTATTTTGTGTTTGGATACTTGCACTCGATGTTTGATCCGTGCTGCGAATGCACACGGCATGACCGAAGGTTACGTTAGTTCTGCGAGATGTCCCCCGACCTCTCGGTGCGTTCAACGCGAACGATGCTCATCAACTAACTAGGGTTGCTCCACTTTTTACACAACTGTTTTATGGCGCATTGTTTTTTTTTTTTCTTAATTGCACCTGACAGAGATGTTGCTTAATAACGAAAATTTTACAATAAGGCTTTGTTTTTATTTCTGGGTCGTGTAGACCAAAAATAAATAAGTACTTATGTGTAAGTTTCGGGTTAAATTAGCAGGGTTACAATGTACTTATTAGCAGTATTATTTCCCAAGCTAGGAGATATACCTGGTAGGTGGTATTTGGACCACTTTTACACGCTGGGTACTTTTCAACAAGTTATGAAGTGTTAGGCTATACCGCCTGTCAAACCAATGGGCTTTAGCCTAGCCATAGAGTTGCTATGTTAAGGTTTTCATATAAAGCGTTAAGTTCCCTTGCCTAGATAAATAATAATAGATAAAATATTAAATAGATATAAATCTGCTATACAGTATTAATGACACAGGGGTAGCAAACTAGCACACCGCTGGTCAGACTAATTCTAAACCGCTTTCAAATATTATTATTTTATTTAAAATATTTTTTAATAGATGAAATAATTTTCACAGGGAAGTGTAAATTAACATTCTTGTCGTCCTCTTCGAGTATGCCTTTGGCTTACGACGTATGGTGATATAACTAAACAAGCAAGTGAAACATAAAACTATTGTTCCATGGAAAGTAGGGCGTACAGGTACCGTCAGTGTCATTTTTTGGCAACCACCTCAGAATTTGCAAGATAAAAGTTATATTTAATTTACTGTATAATTATCATGTGTTTGTTTTCCTGGGAAAGCATAGTTTAAAAAAATAAGAATAGTATATTAGTAGTCTAAGGACAAAGAAAGTTTGTTTTTTATAATTAAATTAAATTAAACGACTGGCCTGTTGGCCTAGTGGTTAGTGACCCTGACTGCTATGCCATAGGTCGTGGGTTCGATTCCCACCAGAGTCTGGGGGTTCTTTGGTCCGTTGTTTGTATGTTTGTAAAGTCCCCCGCGACACAGGAGTGATGCCTAATGCGGGAGTTGTGTTTAAAAAAAAAATGTTCTTTATTCTTTTTTTTTTGAGGTTTGTCTTCGGTTCTTTATATGTGTGAAATGTGAAATTTCAAATAGATGGGACGCCTGTTGAGTTACAAGATACAGCGACACAGATACATATAGTGTTTGTGTACTATTTGGATACATATATTTATGTATTATACATACATAGATTGTAAAGGTAAAACTAAGAACGCCTTCAAAAAAATAGCTAAAAATAAGAATAACATTTGACTTAGGGCTACGCAATAGTAGAAGAGTGCTCCGAAATCTTTTTCATATCTTAACAAATCAATAACTTCATTTAACGATTACTTTTTAATGGACGAGAAGACGAAGGATCCGATGCGACGCCGCATCGCGACGTCGACGCATACGGTATTTACATTAGTGTAGGAGTTTAGGTTAACAACTTTATTTTTCGCTTTTCAGTTCCATTTGTTAAAAAGTTTTTATTAACGACGGCAACTTCACACTTTTACAAGATATTAATTTCACAGGATTAAACTATTCGCCAATGCGATAGAGCCTTTAGAAAAGATCATATAATCACATAATGTAATGTAATCAGCCTGCTACTAACAGTTCACCTTCCTGGTCTGACTCTAGATTAGCAGCAGACGGGTCACCTGATAGTAAATGACTACCGCCGCCCATGGGCACCTGCAACTCAAGAGTCACAAGTGCGTTTCCGACCTTTAAGGTGAGAGTAATTGAAGAGGGGGAAGGGAAGGGTTAGGGCCTCCGGTAACGTCACTCACGCGGCGAAAAGTAATGGAACATTACTTCACTGCCGATTTTCTGTGCGGCCGTGGTATCACTCCGGTCGAGCCGGCCCATACATGCCAAAGCATGGCTCTCCCACGAACAAAACTATTTCCGATAATTCAACGCAGGTACTGATTTATTATAACGGCCACCGTAGAGGACGACTTTTAGTCATGAGACGGATAAGAGCTATTATGGTGTTCGCGTTAAACACATACACGTCTAGTAAATAATTAGGGGTCTGTAATACCGTCGCATCGGCACATCCGTTTTCGAGCCATGATTCTACAGAAAGATGTATAAGTGTAATGGTAACACTTCACGGTAGTTTAAGACGTGACACGTTAACAGACCCGTAATAATAATATATCCCACTAATATTACAAATGTGAAATTTTGGATTAATGGATGGATGTTTGTTACTCTTTCACGCAAAAACCACTGAACCGATTGCGATGAAACTTGGTATGTAGATAGCTGGAGACCTGGATTAACGCATAGGCAACTTTTTATCCCGATATTCCCACGGGATCGGGACTTACGCGGGTGAAACCGCGAGGCGTTGCTTGTATGTTATATATTATTGTAACGTGTCTGTCTATTATATTTGTAAAACTTGATTTCATCGCCGGTAATATTGTTTATGGGTACAATGTACCTAGTTTTTAAGCTTGACATTTTCAATCCTCTCAACTAAAATGCGTTTATCTCTCTATTTCTTTTCCACACCAAAACTACCCATTTGTTTCTTTTGTAGCATAATCATTTTTGTCCATCATAAGGTAGCCTGGAATAAATTGCATTTAGCGGTATGGCCGCCCTTTGTATACATATCAATTCTGTATACTCACTGTAAATAAAGTTTATTCTATTCTATTTATGAGATATACCTTCTTATTAACCTAACATTTTGATCTGGTGGACATACCATACAAGTCGCGAAAGTTGAAAAACAATTATGTATCTGTAGTCCCGTGGTTTTATTTAAACCTCTTTTAATCATATTCCGATAACGTCTGTTTAATTTACGTGCACTATAGGATTTGGGTGGTACACAAACTAACTAGTTAATTAGCTTAATTTTTGTATAAATAGCATTGATATTAAAAATAACACCGACTTAGAAGCTTATTTTTATAAAGGTGTTTTCAAAAAGTATCTGCCATGGAAGAAGAAAACTATTGGAAAAAATATTTTCTTAGTACTTTATATTATTATGTTCAACCCTATCATTTCAATTAATTCAACACGAATAAAAAGTTGTACACCGGGAATATATAGGAACCTTTTCATTAGATGTAAAGCGTTTACCCACGGTTTTTTAGAAAGCATTGTACTAAGAGACTGCGGAATCATAACAACGAACAGTTAATGTAAATATCATGCTATAATTAGTAGTTCACGTTTAATTAAGTTTAATAACTATATCTTGTATGAAAATATATAAGTATTTTCTATTTAAATTATTGTTTATTCTGTTTTACAGAATTAATTAGCTTCACTAACTTTTAAACTTTCGCGTTCCATGATATAATTATGTATTTACACGGGAATTAACGCGATCACGAAATAGGTATTTTATACCTCTGAATTGCCTAACGCTTCGACCAGGTTGCATTGGCCGTGGTCACAGACTGACTGGCTCAATTCAGAGGTATGTAATACCAATTTTGTGATCGCGTTATGGACATAATATAATAAAATTATGTATTTACACGGGCGTGTAAATACATTATTATAATTAGCTTCATTTATTCGATTTCGTTTATTGACTGTTTTTTTTCTAATTGTAGTTTAATTAACTAAACTGTATAATTTTCGCTCCTCATGGTAAGTTGTAAATTAGTTTATTTAACGAGGTTTATTTTTAGATGATATTTGTACATAAAACATTATTTGATATGGTTGGCGGTTTGCATATTTACTAATAAAAGTAATATCTAAGTGGCTCGTGGCTAAGTGGTAACCGAGTAGGTTAGCACAATGCAAGGTTAAGTAATACTAGTCAGGCCAGTCTAGGATGGGTGACCATTCTTAACACATTGAGACCCGCCGTCGGCCACGGTTTCCATACGAACATCTGTGGCATTCGTTACGGGTAGTTGGAGCCCTAAAAAAGCCCGCCAACCTGGTCTAACTACAGAACTTCGATATCGCCTAGTACTTGGTTTGTGGATGTCTGATGGCAGTCGCTTTACGTAAATATCGAAGTTCGGTCGTTTCGTAGTTAGACTGAAAGCCGACCCCAACTTAGTTAGGAAAAGGCTCGGAAGAGGAAACAAGAAGTATTTATCGACCAAGGTTGCATATTTGAGATTGGAAAAAAGTTTGATTTCTAGTAGCAAGGGTTTTTGAACTCTTTTGGGCTGCAAGTGCGAAAACCTTAGTAAAATATTACCATGAAATGGGTGAATTCCGAATGTCTGAATTTATTTAAATAGTTATTCTTTAATTTAGACCAATAATTTATTCTTAGAATCAACATTTGACGCGTTTATCTAAAGGTAAGATTTGCATTCAAATATGTTTTGCAAATGCCAAGAAGATGCTCCAAAATCGTTGGCACGGAGAAGAATTAACCGAACGACCTAATCTTTTTTTAAAGTTGCTTCAAATATACGTAAGCATATCTTTTTACATCGTTAATGTCTGTCAAACTTCGACAATAATCAGATAATAAATATACTTAAGCGCATTGAAAAACACACGTTGAAAAAAACAAAGGCTTGTAGACTATTGTTGAACATGATTTATTTAACCGTAGCAGTAAAAAACCATTGTGGTAATGATAAATGTATAATATGTCGGGTATGTATTACATCCTGGAAAAGGTTATGGTATAATCCGTTTAACCTGTATTATGTATCAGTATATGTCTGTGATACCGTAGTTCCGAAACGGACGAATTGATTTCGTTTTTTTTTTATTGTAGTCTATACTAGAAAAAAATTGTGAGATAATCTCTGGAACTGCAAGTCGGAAGTTTATCATTACCCTATGACCGTTAGGAGCGGAGCAGTGACAATAATGTTTTTTTTTGTGTGATCCTGTTCAGCTGTTCATCACGTATCTATAAAGTATGCACATTTGGGCACGTCCATCGGCCATTTTAGTCTATGGTAGCTTGCAGCATTACCGTATGATGGTAACCCAATGAAAATCCTTAGAGGTATAAAGGGAGTTGTCACGCATTATAATGATGGCTAAGAATCACGGTAAATGATATAGGTTGAATCGGGTTCTAGATTATTTCTTTAAAATTTAAGTGTCTAACAGTATTTGTTTTATTTTCTAAATTTATTATGCCACCCAAATGAAAAGCCAACGTTCGGGAAGGAGAACATCTGTCGATTCCGTTAGTAAATTGTTAACTATTCATTTGTGTTCCACTTTCTTGATTTTGATAACCTGGTACCTGGCTCTCGAACTAAACGTAAAATGAAATTTTGTTCCAGAAAACGCCATCTATAGCAGTACCAAAGAAATTAATTTCCATATAACTTTTATAAATAAAATAAACTCTCCACTGATGAATAATTTCCTTTAATTTTTGTTCCACTGAATTAACAAAAGCATGTTGAATATATTTCATCGTGTACTGCACACATTTATACAAGTATGTACATAATATTTATTTCTACTTCAGTTCTGGCTTTTCGTTTAGATGGCGCTGTTCGCAAAGATCTGTTTTGTACCGTTGAGTTAAAAGAAATCTCCGTATATTATATTAGTCTATGTAAGTTTACGTTGGAAAGCCGAATATACACAAGTTATCGAGATAACTTTTACTTTTTAAATTAATCACTACGTAGTTCGGCTAGTCTCCGTCGGATGGCGGTACGTATTTCACCTCAATTTTAGTGTGTAGTAGGTATACAGAATTACCAATGTGCAAAATAGATGAACATTAACTAACACCTGATTAGTCTTAAGACTAATATATTTCCTCGGTTGTTAACATGTTTTATTAGCTTCACTTGTAACTAGCTACAAATCTTTGAAGTCAACTTGAACCTACTTCTGTCGTATCGAAGTGAATCTTGGTACGTAAGGGGCCATCTATAAATTACGTCACTCGAATTTCATGATTTTTGGACCCCCCGTTCTTGTCACAGGTGGTCATTTGTCTACGTATTGGAACAGGCAACTAGCTTCACGACTGACTTAGTCTGGCTGACTACTACTCATGACAATTCAAAATTAACTTATTGGTTTAATTGAAATAAATGGTTTTGATTTTGATTCATTCGGTAGACAGCGGGCGAGTTCGTCTGACGTAGACCTCTGTTCGTAAAAAAATGCCAATAAAGTCTTTATGTCGTAACTTTGAATGGAAAAATGTAAAACCGGACAATCCGTAAAACTGGGACATAATTATGAAACCGAGGCCGAAACTAATTAATCTTATTACTAGTAATATTTATTAATTGTAATAAGAGCAATTAGAACTGCAGTGTTCCTGAACGTGCCATATTATTCGCGCCAGGAAGGAATTCTTACGCCTAAATTACGACAGCAGATTTCTCGACTATTAGGTATAAGCACGAATACATAATTAGGTTTGTGTTATGCTGTACAGTTTATTATGCAACAGCGCCAACAGCATGTGCACTAGAATAGGCAAATGCGTTGCGACTCTGTTATCGGACAGTCCAACTTTTAATTATTCATTCATTCTAACGCAATGAGACCTACCACGGTCGTGTATCGAGCCAAGGAATTATAACGCTAATTTCGCCTTTTTGGATCCTTTATCCACAGTTTCTCACACTCTCTGCAGTTTGCCTACCAAATGTAACCTCAGAAAGCTACGTCTGTAATTTCAATACACGATTTTCACGATTATAGCATATAAATATTGTCAATACTGTAATAATATAACCGCCATGTTAGAAATTTTTTCCGCATTTCTTGTGAACGTTGTAATCTATGGATATTTATGCTATTCTTGTTTGAAATCTAATCGTGTGTTAATAAAAAATATGCTTAATAAATTCCTTTTTCAATTTCTATAGAATTATATTTATAAGTGACACAAAATCGACCCTAGCGCTATTTTAATTTTATACAAAAAAATCATTATGTTTATCAATTTTTGATAATTATATTATTATATTGATTTATTATGTTTTTGCGTCATTTTGCGTATTTTGTAATTAAGTGTAAAATTACAAAAATCTATTTTTTCTTAATACAGTCAATTAATTTTAATACGTTTTTATTAATCCACGCCATGGAGTACAGATCAGATAGCCAGAAGGGGCAAGGCTCAAACATTCACAAAACTTAAGATAACTACTTTTATAAGCGAGGACTTGTTTTATTAATTTTAGTATAGTGGCAAAAATGTATATTCCGTATTGTATACAATGCATTTAGAAAAACAACATTGAATTGTGTAAATTTAGTAAGTAAGATTTGTTAAAAACCTATATTTCGTCAAAAATGAGATAAACATTTTTTGAGTGCCGGTAGAAGGATTTTTAGCGAGTGAGTGATTTTGCCGTTTTTACGTGGTAAATACAATATTAAATAAACCATACTGGTTAAAATAATGCGATAGAGCAAGAAAACAGTTGAAAGTACTTACTCTGGACTCTGTCTGAAGTGGTCTACCGCAAACTGCAGGAGTGGATGTCTGCCGTCATGCTGTGGCGTCGACTGGTCCCTTCGCTCATCTCTCAGTTCCCTTTCCCTATCCCTGTCCCGTTCCCTCTCTCGTTCTCTTTCACGAGGTATAGGGGATGAGGTCTGCGCTCTCCTCTCCACGTGATCTGTTTCTTCTCTCGATTCTCTGGACTCTCGCAATTCGCGGATTTCTCTAGAATCTCTTGTTTCTCTCGAATCTCTATTTTCTCTAGAATCCCTGTTATCTCTAGAATCCCTATGTTCTCTAGAATCCCTATGTTCTCTAGAATCTCTATGTTCTCTAGAATCCCTAGTTTCTCTAGAATCTCTAGTTTCTCTAGTATCTCTAGAATCTCTAGTATCTCTGGACTCTCTCGTCTCTCGCCTTTCTTGTTCCGAGACGCGTTCTTTTGATACTCCATTGGTAGTTGGCTTTGGTGGAACCTGGAACAATAAAAGAGAACCATTATATTTAATGTATATGTTTATATCATGGTATATGCCCAAAGTCGTGTTTATGTACATGTATTCAGCTTATACACCTAATTCGTAAAACAAAGTTTATTTTAGTATATATTTGCATGCCACGGTGTTCACAAGAGGTAAAATTCTTTTTAAACAACCGACCCGTTTATTTTTGACTATTTTTTGTGCAATGGTCACTTATGAATTACCATCAATCACTTATTCCTTTTTTTGGCCTATAAATATACATAGAACCACAAGTTTAGCCACATGTATGTGTCTTTGACCGACGCGACGACCTGAAGAAGGTAGCAGGGATGGACTGGATGCGGAAGGTGGAGGACCGGGTGCTGTGGCGCACATTGGGAGAGACCTATGTCCAGCAGTGGACTATGATAGGCTGATTGATTGATTGATTAATTGATGTGTCTTTGACCTACATAAACAAAAAGTAATTTCATAAATGTTATAACCAGGTTCATTTACGTTACGAAGTGGGATACGCTTGAATAATGCCGGACATATTGTAGATGTCCTTTATAGGATTACCAGATGGTCAGGATTCTTTCCACACTCTCTAGATATTTCTAATGATCTAAACATACCAAATACATTTCTTTCACGATTTAAGAATAATCGAATACAATATAATCAACAGACCTTCATTTACTCTTAAAAATATACATTTATAAAGTGGTAAAAACGTTCTACTGGTATTTCTGTTTCCACTAGGCGACGATGACCTACCTTCAAACGTATTCGTGTTTCCCACCGAAGTGGAAAAACATATTTCACATCCAATTAGAAGTCCCTGTTCATTGAGGCTTGCAATATGCGGTCTTTCGGCTAGCAATTAATCCTCCATACTTCATTGACTTTTGCGTTCACGAAATAACTTTTTAAATTAATGCTATAACATTTTCGAGAGATTACTGTGAGTGAAGAATGTTGAGATTACTTGAGATACTTATGATACGGTACGAAGTAACCAGGAAAGCGTGAATGTCCGCCGGTAGGCGCGTGCGCACGAAGTTAAACAAATAATTTATTTTGCTATGTTGCTGTATGTACTATTTTGTGATATTCGAAATTAAAAAGAAATGTACACAAATTATGTTCGAAAAGTATTTTTTTACTATGAAATTCTTTTTAAAGAGAGTTAATGTTGTCCAATTAGTGGTCTTCTTTAGGAGAGGCATATATTCAGCAGTGAACATCCCATGGCTAAAATGATGATAATATTTGATTACGAGAAATAATTAGACCTTTTATTTATTTTTAATGTCTTGTAAAATCATCCTGAATTAATCAATTATATCGATACTACTATAATTAATCTCTGGAAGTAATAGTTCGATATAAACAAATATTTTTGCTTTTAATGACATTTTTTTATTAAGATAAGGCTAATTAACAACACGCTAGGACTTTTAAAGCGGCGTAGTGACCGTGTGGACTTGTCTTATGATGACAGTTGATAATTATACTTTGGAGGTGTAATGTATCCCATAAAATCTTAACACAAAAAATTAATCTGAACTTAACACAACGTCAAAATATAATTGTCTTACAAGTCTAAACCAACATAAATGTCTAGATACGTAATAGATACCTTTGGTTTTCGTTTCAATGTTTTTCTGCCCAGCGTTCTGATGATATCATAAAAACTCTCCATTTTACAACAATTTCCAAATCACTAGCACCCAAAACACAATTCGATTATCGAAATATCACTAGATATTCACATTACTTTGCGAAACTTGAACTAAGCGAATCGATGTTGCCACTTTCACGTCACAAAAACTGACTATAGAATTTCTATTGTCTTTTTTTTCAATAGTGCAATTTCCGCACTGCATTCGCGAAGTGCAGCGGCGGTATGCGCGCGCCGCCAGTGATCAGTCCCGCCACCATCTTTATAAATATTGATGCAATCTATTTACGAGTCTTCGCTCCGATTAATCGGCAATTTCTTTCGTAATTCGAAGTCTATCTACTATAACGGCAAAAGTTGTATAGCAGCGATGCGTGCTGCCAGACTTTCAGATGAAAAGAATTTTTTTTTTTTTTACAACATAAGTGGTAATTAGTGTCTAATATAACATCGGCATTGTGAAGATGTACACATTTATTAATTGTTTTATAAATTAAAGACTTAAATTATTGTTACGCGGTCAGTTAGGCCTAACATCTACACGCGAAGCTTGAAGCATTTGTCCTAATTAGCGAAAACTATTTTATGGATTAACTTACTTTGATAGAACCATCATTAATGAAGGTCAATCAAGTAATAGAACCATAACATGTTCGAACTACACCTTTGTCGTCTGCAGATTAAATATAGGGTTTTAGCGATATTCTATGTTAACCCCATGGTATTCGACAGTTTATTTGAGGCAACTTATGTAAAATATCATAAGTGTTCACTAGCCGACGCTGGGGTCATTATTATACAAACACTAACCAACTTTTTCATATAAGACTCCAGTGACGTTAGTCATTAATGCTACGGGTATTGTGCAAATTCAATATGACAAGGTTGGCAGTCGATTCCGACATTTTCCAGCAAAGGTAGTGCAAATTATTTTAAATATTTATTTTACTACCCATTACATACCGAAATCATTGATACCGAATCCTGTAATTCCTGTAGCATTAGGCCCGAGTCTCCGACGACTGCGAGTACTATGCGCATTAAAATAAGTTTTAAAATCATGTCTACTTTCAAAAATACTTTTTCACTTCAAGTGAGAACGGCTAATAGAATGGTAGTTTCCCCTTACCTTCAGCCCCGCATTATCCTTGACCATTCTAGACATTTTGACGGCGCTCAAGGTAGTCCATTACAAAGCGATTTTTCTTGCCTTATTGCAGCACTGACTACTGTTCCAAGAGGTCCGAAGTTTTTGGTCCTTACAACATTCCTATTACTTTCACTTTGACTACACAAACGTTTCAATCTTTAGCTGCAACCCTGGTCCCTGGTTCTGCCAACATCACATCCCCGTTTATGTCCACTCCCGCAACTAGGTTGAAACAGTTCGTCTGATAATGAACACGTTTACTGCGCACGGTCAAGAGCGATAAACGACTAATAGCAACATTTGTGTAAGACTCAAGAGGGAAAGAGACAACATTAAAAGTACACTTTTTTATGAATATGGGGAAAGGCTATAACGGTGTTCAGCCTCGCTGATTTCATTGATGGTTTTAATTAATTTAAATATACAAACAATTCTCTTTCTTTTCTTTTTTTAGACCAGTTCCAAATAATTATGAAATGTAAAAGCAACATAGGTATATTGCTATCCTTTTTTTTTCAAGTTGGAAAATTATATTTCGCTGAAATATTTATTGTTAATAATAATTTTATTTTGAGACTCTCCACTTGTAAACTTCTACACATTTATCTAATTGCAGAAAAAAATCACATAAGTGCTCCAAGGGCCTAAAAACTAAAAAATTCCTGCCTTGTACAGTTTACCAGAAATTCGAACACGGCAGATGTCATATTGAATCGAGTCGAATTGATTTATGTGTATTTGATTTTCAAGTGAAACTTCTTTAGAATCGTTGTGATTTGAAAATTCGATGAACGAAAAAGTCACACTAAAAAGAGACAAACATATTCATGAATAGGATTTGCCCTCTCTGCGAGCAAATAAGATAGAATACAAGTATACAGTGTTTTCTATAATCTTCGTATGTTAGCACGTGTCTTTGCGCTTGCGTATTACGAAGAAAAAGAGACAAAAATATTTATAAGTAAGATTTAGCCTGCGAGAAAATGAGATAGAAATAAATAGAATACAAGTATACAGTGTTTCCTATAATCTTCGTATGTTAGCACGTGTCTTTGCACCGCGTACCTACTACGAAGCCTTCAGAAAATGCGTCATAGTCAACGTGGTGTATCATTCACGTGTATCATTTTTGTGCATTTGCGTATTAAAATTCGTTGGTTAATTAATTTATGTTAATTATTGAACACATCTGTGTTAATTTGACAAATAACTTTAAAATTAAATTTATTCTACTTTTCTGAAGTTTCACTTCTGCCATGTGAATACACACACACTCTTCTTTTTATATTTTAATATAAATAAATTATATTCTCGTCTAGCATAGCTCTAACGTATGAACATCGACTAAATATGTATTTACAAATAAAAACTAACAAAGACATGTCAACGTACGGAGCTATTGTGTGCCATTTCAATTCGGTTTATTTGAAATGATTTGAATAACGAACACAAACGTATGACGTAACATGTTATAGATGCAATCGGTAAACCATAAAACAGAATAAATACCTCTCTATATACATATTTATGTATTGTGACTTAATAATAAAATTAATACAGTTTAAAATCGAAACTGTTATTCATACTATGTTAATTACTACTGCACATTTCCATTACTGGTTTATATAACAGCGACATCTATTAACATTAGTCTGTAATAATGAATGTAGCTAGTACTGCGTGCAACGGAAAGATGGCAGTGTGCTACTAAATATGTCGCATGTTCACATCAAAAAGGCCGGTCTCATTCTCATCTACGTAAAAGCGTTTTGTGAGTTATTGCAGTTTGTGTGTGATGAACGTTTTCGACACCTTCTCCGACAGTGTTCTTGTTCGTGCATTAATAACCAAAATAAGGTACAAGCAATGGAACACATTCTGCACGTTAAAACTGTAACTTGCAGCACGCAAAAGCATGTCATATTTACGTATTTATCGAAATATTTTTAAAAGTTTAAAAATAAACACCTCGTTCTTTCAAGTTTTCCGTTACTACAAATTAGATTTTTTTACTAGTTTACATTTAGAATAATCTATTACAAGCCGAACGGACAAATCTGGCAATAAATGAAGGGACCCAAATTCTTTTATTGTTTCTACTTACGTCGCGTAGTACTCAATATACTTATATTCTATACTCTGTGGCTATCAACGCAATAGGTAAATATGAAGAAAAAAAATGCAATAAAACTCGTGGTACTGCGATAACTTGCAAACACACGCTTAGCAAAGTGACAGAAAAAGTTACTATTTTAAAAAATTTGGTTGTTTAGTTAGTAAGTGAATTTGCATTTATATTTCCCAAATCTTAAAATCTGTCTAATAGAGACAGATTTTAAATAAAATGTTATACGAGTTAGTTATATGTATAGCAAACATGATATGTACTTTCGAATTTTAATTCAACACATCAGTGCATGCAAGCCAGTTAGTTAATAAAAGAAAAAAAATGTGCATGTAACCTCTTTATCGGCACATTTAAAAGTCATATCCATAATAATGCCTTACAGCTGAATATACAACGTTTTATTAACGCATATAACTTGTAAACAAAATGTAACGATTGCATAATTCGTTGTGTAACAATGATATGTGTATTTATGTTTGTAATTTAACATTATCTTCTCTCCTAAAACAGGTTTCTGTTTTGTCGAACGATAAAGAAATAGTTTTCAGTACGTAAATACTAGAGATGCGCCGAATAGTGGTTTCACCGAATAACCGAATACCGAATATAATTCGGTTTAACCTTTACCGAACCGGATATTCGGCCGAATTATTCGGTTTACCATTACATTGTTTTGCCGCGTATAAATGTTGATTTTAAGTTTAAAAATAAATATTGTTTTGAGGTTTAAATTAAATGTTCATTTAAGGTTTAAAATAAATGTTGACTGTACTAACTATAGGTTAAGAAATAAATATATTTTCTTTGACTTATAATCCCACTAATATTATAAATGTGAAAGTTTGGATGGATGGATGGATGGATGTTTGTTACTCTTTCACGCAAAAACCACAGAACCGATTGCGATGAAACTCGGTATGTAGATAGCTGGAGACCTGGATTAACGCATAGGCTACTTTTTATCTCGATATTCCCCCGGGATCGGGACTCACGCGGGTGAAACCGCGGGGCGCTGCTAGTATAACATAAATCTTACATAAGAAGTCTTGTCTTTTAGTCTTACACCTTGGCTACATGAGCCAAGAAAATAGAAAAGCTTGAACCGAATATATTCGGTAATAAAACCGAATAATTCGGCCGAATACAAATAGTGGAAAAGATGCCGAATACGCCGAATACCGAATACTAAACGAATATTCGGCGCATCTCTAGTAAATACATAATCTAATTATTACTATACTGGTAAATCATAGCACTTATAGTTATTAAGTTATAAGTAGATTAATATCATAGTGTTTCAAGAAGAATGAATGCATTATTTGTTACGTGATAATGTATGAACCGAACGATTAGGCGTTAGCATAACGTTCTTGTTCTTGTTAAACAAGAAAAATATGCTGAGCATTTTTACTCAATCAATCAATCAAAAAAGTAGAAGAAAATTTATTATTGATATAACACTTGATTCTAACCTAAATAGTGTCAAACTTTATGGTATGTGTATGTATCTAAATTCTAATGTATAAATTGTATATATCTAGTGTATAAATTAATTTAAATTAAATTCTCAAATATTCGGTATTATTATATATTTATAAAAATACATCTATTTTATTATGAGTAGCTGATAATGTGTTTCGTTTGATGCAGGCCAATGTTGTATGTAATTCCCAATGTGTATGATCACAGCTGAAATGTATTCCAGAGCTTTTAAGATTTCTGCTCGACCTCTCGAAAGTCACAGAAAAAAAAAGGTGTGTGTCAGCTCCGACGCACGACTGGAGTTTACAATTTCCTGGAGGTTCTCTCTCTCTCTCTCCCCCCCTTTCTCTCTCCCCCCCCCCCCCTCTCTCCCCCTCTCTCTTCTATATATATATATATACGTCATTTCTAGACGCTGTATAGTATATATTCCATATACATATATATAACATAAAGTTAAATACACATATTACATGCGTCTTTCTTTAAAGAGTAAACTCCAATAAAGCACAAAAAGCACAACAAAGCGTTAAAGCGTTACGCTGCCCTACGATCACTAATTTTTACTCTTCATATTTTTTTCATACCGGGCGCCTTATATGAAAATCGATTCTTAAGGAGTAAACTCCAAAAACTTAAATCTGAACCTCGTTCTTTAGTCAGTTCTAATGCTAATATGCTAATGCTAGTAAAATTTCTTGAAGAAATTATCACCGAGATAACCGTCAACAGTTTTAGTTCTACAATATTAAACCTGTGCTTTGAACGACAGAATAAAGTGATACATCAAGATATCTAGACGAGTGACTAGACATATAGTATTCAGTTCAATGGCGCGGATGTGTCAGTAGCGACCTCTATAGACCTCGCTCCGAGAATTACGGCTAACTCTCCGGGAAATGGCGCTGGTGCAGCCTTTTTTTAACAGTTATTGGATACTACACAGGTTCCTTTTAGATTTATAGATTGGTTGAATTGTAGCCATATTACAATATATTTTATGCTGTCATAGATTCATATGGAAATAACTTCATCCGTCCCCACTGTGTAACATCTTTCTGGGTTTTCGGCAAAAAAAAATTGCAGCACACTAGGCAAATAAATATTCGACCCAATACTTGGATAATGGTCGAGTATAGAAAACCGTAGCAAGACCATTAATCACGACCAATGTGGCGAGGCGGGCGTTAGTGCATTCGACTGCAGTTAGAGGTCGCGAGTTCGTCTTTGTGTTTTTATGTATAATATGTATACAAGTATATATTCATTTAAAAACCAGACTTCGTTAAAAATACTAACTAATAAACATTTAGTTGAATATATTTTTGTAATCATCTTTTAAAATTGACAACTCATTCAATAGTGATGGTAAAATATTTTTGAAAATTTTAATTTTGGCGCCAAAAATCCACCATTTTGAAAACATACATTTGCCATTTTGATTTTTTATTATTTTAATATATGTTAATAGTAATGTTTCATAGTTACGAGGGAACATAGGGAAGGATATACATAATAATATGTTCATATAGGTCAAACTTTTAACCCTCCTTTTAGTCGAGTAAGAAGTCTCTAAGTATGGTTATCTAAGTATATCGATTAGTAATATGTTCAAGAATATTATTGTAATTATTTAACATTGTTAGCGAAAACTTACCGCTTTTAGTGTAGGTTAATAAAAATATAATTGGGTAAATATAAGTAGAAACTACCTACAGCTAATATACACACTCAACTTTCCACATATTCTAGCTAGCTATTATTTCTCACTTGAATGTAAAAGCATTACAATCTAAATATACACCATTGTTCTAAGCAAGTGTCACGTCAATGACGATTAACATAAAAACAAACGAACACTTCAATCTATGAATACATATGTATAAATAAAAATGAATGTTTGTTTGTTTTCAAGGTGCGTTCGGCGATAGCAAAAACTTTCCAGCAATTGAGTAAGAATTCACTTATGGCTTCCAACTCAAGCAATTGGAATTTGGACAGGAAGATGATGATTTTCGTATGTTTATATTTATTCTTTTCTAAACAATTAATTCGATGAGCAATGAATAAATATTTTCTAAATAATCTAAATAAACAAAATATTGCCAAATTCTGCCGATGCCGATTTCTAGGACAAGGTTTGTATGAAAGATTTTTTTTGAAAAACAATGGAAATGTTGGAAATTTTGATTGGTGTTATTATAAGAAAAACTCCTTAGACGATTTTTTTTGTTTGAGTGGGGCCCTGGAAGATTTAGATTCACAATTGGATGGATTGGACTCCCGGTAGGTGGCGCTACAAAAGGGCTCTATATTTCTTTTTTTTACGTCAATTATTTTTGTATGTTTAAGTTGGTTCTGGGATGGTTAAGATTAACAACAAAATTTATCCCCAGTGGGTTGTTGCAATCGGGTTCTAGAAATTGTTTTGTTTTTAGCTAAAGTTTTATTGTAATTTTTTTAAGATTTTAGTATTTTGATTGCAGTGCACCTATTTGTTTTATTATGTCGGACTCACTTATGACAGGAAAAGTAAAATCCATAATTGGATTCATTTATTTATGTTTACGTTCGGCTCATAGGACAACGTGATTCGGGTCCACTATAATTAGATATTGACATTATAGTTAGATATACCTAATTACCTACTATGTTCACCATGAAATAAAAAGACCTAAAACAAAGAGAAAAACGAAATACGTTTTCCTTAACAAAAAGAACATCGTTAATTAATTTGAGGACGGGAATAACCCATGAATTATTCGAATAAGATAAAAAGGGTTTCCGCGTCCTTCATCACTACTAGGTCTGCCATAATGTGAAAAATCATTTCAGCGTTGACAGATACACAGCTTTCCCAAATGTGACTTCCCGAATAATCACTTATCGAAAAAAACATTTGTAATAAGAAAAGAGTCACTATTCTGATGACTAGTTAGCCTTTTTATGATAGGTTTATTATGTAGTGAGATACGTAGATCGTGACGTAGGATGTGACGTATAATATTACAGATCGGAAGTTCATAAATTTCTAACAAGAAGTGGTTCCCTTTCGATTAGAGATAATCTCCACGTACTTCATGGAGACCTTGCCAGGGGTCGCCACGTACTTCATGGCGACCCTGAGCCAGTCCTGGACAGTGATATAAAACTTTGGAAAAACAAATAAAAAGTGAAAAAATTAAAAAAAAAAGTGGAAAAAAAATAGTGACATGAAAACACCAAATTTAACCAATAAATAATAGAAAAATTCTAGTAGAGAAAAATAACCCAAAAAGGAAAATCAAATACGTTAGAACAACATAACCCATCAGTACAACAACTGACAACTAAATAGTGTCTTTCAATAATGAGAACACAGATCATTTTCATTGTCAACCTGTGTTCCTGGATTTCTTCATTTCTGCATCATTGCGAGGAAGCAACTTAATCTGGAGTCAAATACTAGATCTCCGCGTAGCCCGTACTATCACAGTAACGGTATTATTTAACCCAAAATTTGACCTTAGCAGTATACCAGCACTTCTTCTCTAATCGTGCGAAGTAGCATAATGCTGAGTTAAGGAATTTTTTGTGTCATTCAGGGGTATTTTATTTATTTATTTTTCCTTTTTGAACTAATTCAGCCTACGTTGTTAATAATTATGTAAATATCCTATATGAGTCAGAATAAAAATATTTTTCTTTCATTCTTTCAAAACTTTTTAGATGTTATCGATTAAGTAAACTTCCAATACTCTCTCCATAGAGTACAAATTTAATATAACACACACATGGCGTCAATGAAATCATAATTATGTGCAGGTCGCACACTCAGTAAGTGACGAGAAAGTGCAAGATTTCCCTTCAATCGATTAATGGATGCATTTCGCTGGCAATAGTCTCGGGTACGTTCTATTGTATGCTATTGGATAATTAACGCTAGATATAACAATTTTATATGTGTAAGAAGAGTATTCTTCGGCTATTTTGTTTGTTGTTTAGTAAGTAATGCCTTCATAATATCTTGTTCTCCTTAATTAGGGCTGCCATCCGTCCGGGTTTCCCCGGATTTGTCCTAGTTTAAAGGGCGTCCGGGGAGCGTCCGGGCGGGGTTTTCAAAAAGTCACAGCACTCTATGCCAGGAGACAATTATAATTGTTAGCTGAATCGTTAACAAGCTAAAAATTTAAATGGGATCGGATTTTTTTTTAAGGTGTCCTGGAAAGGATCTCGATTTCACGCATGTGTCCGGGATTTTGTAAGTTTTGTCCGGGGTCGGCAATTTAAGTGATGGTAGGCCATATCCTTAATCATCATGCTCTTCACGTTGCAGCAAGTGGTTGTTAGTAAAGCAATCGGATGTGGCTACTCAATAATTTAATATATTAATCTGTGTTCATAGCATATATCTATTTATATAATTTAAGGTTATGTTATGTTAACTTTACTGGACTAATAATGAAAATAGCTTTATGTTACAACAACTGCATTGTTACCGGAATGCGGAGTGATAATGTTTGTTTTTAGGATGTTGTTGTGTAGATTACTTAGATCAAGATCCAGCCTTTTCAACATTATTATCCGTACATTTCTGTGCTAAGGGGCCATCCATAAACTACGTCACACGAATTTCATGATTTTTTGGACCGTCCTTGTCACAGGAGGACACATTTCTGGAACCCCCCTCCCTGGTGTGACGTCACATATTTTGCAATTTTACATCCAGAACTGAAAAGTGTAGTTCTAAAATTATTATTTTTTTAGTACAAGTGTAGAAGTATGTGACGTCAAGAAACTTATGACCCCCTTGTCACACTTCGTTGACCCTCTCCCCACCATAACGTGTGACATAATTTATGGATGACCCCTAAATAAAAGCTCAAAAGATTGTATTTTGGTTGGACGCTTGACACCACGTTGAACCTTAACCCGTGCAGTCAGCTTATTCTTTGGCATTCTGTTTTGGCCACGTTTAAACCTTTTTTAAGGGGGGCTATAATAACAGTTATTTCTCTTATCATTTGTATTTTACAGATATACTTTCACCACGTGATAAATTGAATGAAAAGAAAAGGAATTAAATAAAAATGGCACGCACTACACAAAGAACTTTTAAAAGAAAATTAATTAATAAGAGGCTTGGGTTTCTTGAGCCGCTAACATTATAAGAAAAAGTTACATAAAGAAAAAGTACCTAATCTAATACATTTGTAATCAGATCGGTTAAAATCAGTGAAAAAAAATTATCACTCACTTATTTTTGTTTGTATTTTACATCAAGTTATACATTTTAGTTAAAAAATAAGGAAACTACCGAATTATAGCACCTAGTAACAAAGAGAATTAAAAAGAAGGTTTTAACAGCTCTATAAACACGTTTTTTTATTATTTAACAGCGGCCGGCGGTTTAACCGTTTAGCGTTGGCTGTACCTACCAAAGTCGTACGATCTAGTGCTTGCATCGTTTTGGCGACTGATTGCGATATAAAACTAGCGATCAAATATGCGAGACTTTGCAATCAATTGCTGCAACTAAATCTATGTTTACTGATGATAAAAATATCAAGGTGGATTCTATAAAAATCTTAATAATTAATATAGGGGGCAAACAAGCAGACGTGTCACCTGATGGTAAATGTCTACCGCCGCCCATGGGCACCTGCAACTCAAGAGTCACGTTGCCACCCTTTAAGGTGGGAGTAGGGGACGAGGGGAGAGTGGAGGTTAGAGAGAGGGGGGATAGGGGAGAGGGGGAAGAGGGAAGGGTTAGGGCCTCCGGTAACCTCACTCACGCGGCGAAAAGCAATACAAACATTGCTTCACTGCCGGTTTTCTGTGAGGCCGTGGTATCACTCCGGTCGAGCTGGCCCATACGTGCCGAAGCATGGCTCTCCCACGATAAAATCACATATAATACAGGAATTTAACTTCACCTTCACCAGAAGCAGACAAGTCACAAATACAACAAAAGAGTTGCTCTTAAAATGTCTAGTAGGTATATTTAATTTGCGTTGACATGTCCGGCCGTGTACCAAATTAGAGCAGGTATTACGACCTACAACATTTATTTATCAGCTATTAGCACTGTAGTGACATACGTACAAAGTGTTGTACAAGTTATCGTGTTAGAGTTCGTCTACAAATAATGTATCTACATATACATATATACAACGTCTGTATGCCGTTATTCCGGTTTTAAGATATAGAGATATTAATGAGTGAACTATTTTTTTTTTAAATCCTGTGTTAGCTTACGCACACGACACCGCCGGTTTACCTGCTCGTAACTTTTTTAAATTTTCAAATAAAGTTTAAACGCCGAATCGCACGTTATATCAAAAAATTACGGGACCAACTGTAAAAATAATCCAAATGCGTTTAATCGTTGCCGGGTAATCCATGAATGTATAAAAAACGTACACAAGAAACGTATAACCTCTTTTTTAGAGTCCGTAAGTAAGTTAGATCATGATTATTGAGACATGCGAACATGCTACGCGGAACTATTCAGTGGCTAGTTTTTCTATGTTGTCCCAACCTGTTTTCAATGCTAGATACCTTCACTTTTCCCCGTACAAGCAGGTGCTACTGGTGTCCACTTTCCATGGTTATTAGTGCACAGAACAGTGATTAAGTATTGAAGATCGAGGAGTGATTAACTACAATGTATGAGAGAGATAGCTGTATATCTGTGATATTATTTACTTTAAGGCCTGTTTACGTCGTACGTACGCTTACGAATTACTCATTGAAACCAGTGGTATCCCACTAATCCCACTAACATTATAAATGTGAAAGTTTGGATGGATGAATGAACGGATGGATGTTTGTTACTTTTTCACGCGAAAACCACTGAACCCATTGCGATGAAACGTGGTATGTAGATAGCTGGAGACCTGGATTAACGCATGGGTTACTTTTTATCCCGATATTCCCACGGGATCGGGACTTACGCGGGTGAAACCGCGGGGCGCTGCTAGTAATAAATATTTAAAAGAATAAGTATGTTTTCTGAAATTTCAACCTAAATTAATACAGATAAATTTATGATAAGAGTAATTTATAAAGCGTAAAGAAGCTTTGTCCAAAATAGGTTTTGGATAAAGCTTCTTTACTTAAATGTAGGCATTTAAATCCCTAATTGACGAGGCCTATCAAAATTTCGATTTACAATGATCCCAGAAAGGTTTAACCTTCTGGGATAAGACAAGTATACCTATGAATACTTTGATATTTTTATGTCAATGTCAAACGTGGATCAAGATTTACTATCAAGGTAAGTATATCGAAAGATATAGGTACGAATAATAAGATGACTGACTTTCTCGAAAGGTTTGGGAAAAAATTTAGTAGTCTTTAAAGTTGCGAAAATGTGTGAATATTACATATTTCAATTTTTTGTTTTAAACTTAAAGATGTGCATTAAAAGGGCCAGGTATTCTACATTTACATCCACCAACTGCAGCTAAGAACTTTGATGAATAAACTTGTATAATAATAATATACCTCTTTATTGTACACTAGAACTATTGAAGAGTAAAATAAATTACCTGCGGCCTTATTGCTTTATGGCTCTATCTCTTACAGGCAACGATGCTACAACAAACTATATACAACTTTGTAAAGCGATTAAGTTGGTCACATTAACATCGTGAGCTTCAAAACCATTTGATAAATGAACATGAAGACTCTTCGATACCAAGAATAATCAGATACTAATTAATTTAAACCAATAAAGTTGTGTAACTGTCCAAACGACTGCAAAAAATCACGTTACCTACTCCAAAATGACTGTTGCTAAACATTGACAGTGAAGAGATGAGATGACAAAAATGCAGAACGCCTTTCAGCAAGTTTTTTGTAACCGAGTACTAATAGATTGTCCGTGGATAATTATGCATAAGCTGTCGTTTATAGTTTACTGTTTTTGCACCGAGTGACGTATTTTTTAAACTACTAAATCGGGTAATGTAATCACAATCCATCGCATTCAACGGGACGTGATTTTCTTTGCCAGGTTAGAAGCCGAAAAAAAAATGACAAGCGTAATTTTTTTCTTTCTGGTGTTGAGTGAATCAGAGTATCAGTCTCATGGTGCAAGGTTGGCAACAACTTTGATGTTCCAAGTGTGCATAGATACCTAGGTGTTTAGGTATATGTAAAGGACCGTGTGCTTGATTACTAATAAATGTTTGTTAAAAGTTAAAACAGTAGTTTAGAGGAAAACTGCTTATAAAAGAAAAAAGTCTCATAACCTCAATTTTTCTTATTTTTTTGTTTGTATAATATTTAATAGATTTCACTATTTATCATATTTAATATTTTCTTCCAATATGAAAATGTGTCTGTGTTTAAGCTGCAATATTGTAGTATATTTATGTACCTATACTATATATATTGCAGCTCAGAACAGCATTAAAAATTATTAACACCTTTTCAAAAAATGATTTAAATATTTTCATTTTATTATCGATATTTCTCATCGATCTAATCATTACTGGTGTCATTCAAGAATAGCGTAAAGCTTAAGCAAAAATGTAAAGTTAAGAATCTACTGAAAAAAACACAAATAAATTCATCATCACCGTAAGGAACTCTAGTAGGAAATGCCTATGGCATTAACTTACATATCAATCCAAATAAACATTATGTAAAACAGCAAACATTAATAAAAAGTTAGTAAAAAACTAGAGTACTAAGTACGGGCTTGCACTTATCCACCACTTGTTGTTCGGAACTTCCAAATGGCTCTAGTCATTTTGCGACTTTTGTCTAAGCAAAATTACTACGGCCATATCCGAAATATGTTAGTGAGTCTACAACTCGATGATAAGTATCGGACTTTTTTGAAATATCTAATCCACTTTCACTGTTATTTATCAACCACGTTATGTAATACGCAAACCGTGAAATACGTATGCGTGCAGTAGGATCGTCACGAGTGTCATGTAGAACACCAATTAGTTCTGAGACATTAGATACAGGAAATTAACCTTACTTGCTGGCCTGATGGTCTACTGGTTAGTGATCCTAACTGCTGAGCCAGAGGTCGTGGGTTCGATTCCCATCCAGGACAAATAATTGCATGGTGGGCGTGATCATTTGTTCTGTGTCTGGGTGTAATTCATCTATAACATGTGTGTATTTAGAAATATATAAGTATGTTTATCAGCAGTCTGATTACCATAGTATAGTAGTTTGGGATCAGACGGCCGTGTATGACATGTGTCAAGTTATTAAACTTAAGTTCTAAGGAGGGATGTTTTCCCTCAACCTACGCCTTTCCTACTGTACGCATTTGGATAACTACTTACTAGATTAACATATACGGGAACGTAAAACGCGATAAACTGAAAAACTACTGAATGGATTTTCATGCGGTTGTCACTAATAAACAGAAGTGATTCATGAGAAAGGTTTAGGTGTATAATTTGTTAAGATTTTGTGTAAATTGATTGAAATATGTTGATGACTGTTGAAGATTTCTCTGCTACCCGTGCGAAGCCGGGGCAGGTTGCAAGTGTCTAAATATAATAAGCTTGCCTTTAATTGCATAACTGCAGTAAACCTTAAACGCATCCAGATTTCACACCTAATGATTAGGCAATAAAAAAAAGTCTACTTATTGAGAAGTGCATTCGATTACAGCTGTCACGTAGTAATACGTATGATTGGGTGCGTTTCTAAGAATGTTCAGTAACACAGACATTATAATTTACGTGAAGGCACGAAAAATAGGTTGCAAAAGAAGACATACCTACCTACATAAATTCTTACGAAAATATTGAATTTAGCAAGCAAGCTTTAAGTAATGCTAAAAGTATGGTGTGGTCGTTTTTCTCAATCAATTCAGGTAGATATCTTTTGGCAAGAGTGTTTTTCTTTCTGGGTGAATGGTACCCTATGTCCTTTTCTACAGGGTGTATTTGAAAATAGAACACTTACTTAAATCGTTGAAAGGGCATGGTTCTGGCATGCAGTTACAATAAGAATTTTGGAAAAAAAAATATCGCGTTTGCAAGTTATGACCTGGAAATTCAAACGGTCACAATATGTAAACAGGTAGTTCTTTTTTAATTTTTTTTATTGTAACTGCATGCTAGACTCATACCCTTTCTGTGATTTAAGTAAATGTCCCATTTTCTAATACACCCTGTATATCTCTGACAACGCGTATGAAAGGTTTCATGATCATCGGTTGAGTTATTAAGGTGGAAGCGTGATAAACAACGTCACTTTCGGATTTATTATTTATTTAGTTGTTAGGATCACGATTCTCAGTTCCCACGGACGAATGAAAAGTAAAGGATTTATTGGAATGAAGTACCTTATAGCATGTTACACTTCAGACGCTCGGCGGATCGGGTTGACGGAAAAAAATGTTAGCGCAACGAAAAATGCTGACCGCGTGTTGATGTATTTTATTTACGTAATCTGTGGATTCTGCGCGATACTACTGTAACTTAGATGTTGGTTGTATATTAATCTATACTTATATTATAAAGAGGTAAAGTTTGTGAGTTTGGATGTTACGGGTAATCGCCGGTCACTACTGATCCGATTTTGAAAATTCTTTTAGTGTGATATAGCCCATTTATCGAGGAAGGCTATAGGCTTTATAACACCACGCTACGACCAATAGGAGCGGAGCATCAATGAAAAATGTTGCAAAACAGGGAAAATTTACAAACAGAGACGAAGTTGCGCGGGTCAGCTAGTTTTCCACATAGTTCGGGTAACTCTCACAGAAGGCGCCATTTTACTTTCGAGTTTTTACAATATTTACTATATTTTGATACAATTGATTCAATCCATTAAATATGTTTATATATAGCGACAACACCTCATGCGTTTTTATTTTTTACGTATGATACACAGTAAAAACCTCTATCCTTCCAGTTGATATGTAAAACGCTTTTAAAATGCGACTATAACTTCTAAGCGTAATAAAACGGTATTCTACGGAGGAATTATACAGTCAAGGCAAACCTGTTGAATTACACCAGCTTTACAGAAAAGGTCGCATGGCAAACAGTTTATTACATCACTGCTGTGTATAAATAATAAACAAAATATATAAAAAACCTTAAAATCTAATTAATTTAAAACCAATAATTGTTTGAGGAAGTTTGAAACCAACCACGAAGGATATGCTAAGTTTTTGTGCTATTTATAATTTGTTTTGTGCGTTTTGTTTTTCAAAACAAAAAGTTGAAAATCAAAGTTTTGAAGATACAAAAGAACGACCCTTTTATAGATCTTCAAATTAATAAATATTGGTACCGATTCTATTGTCAGACTCACTAAACTAAAACCTAACTTAATTTCTTCGTATGAAATCAACCTTGTCTTCTTCGCAACAAGGTCTATTTGTTACTGGCATCTATTTCTCAGCGCCACTAAATTTCACTAAAACCTGTCAACGTATACTCAACTTTATTTCCACGCAACGAGAGTCCCCATTTATTCAAATGCCGTATAATTGCCGTACAAAAACTTGTTCAAAACGAACTAAGATGACGTTATTTTAATCGACACCTACGAAGACGCTTATTAAAACACAGAGCAAAAGAGATGGCATTCAACGGATAGCGGCTCTCGCTACGTGGTATTAAAGTTTATTTAAGCGTGTCAGACTTTAGTCGACAAATAAATTGCTTATTTCGATAGCGACGTATGTTACCTACTTGTTTATATTTGAAATAAGATCTTGTTTCAAAGGATACAAGGTTTACATCTTGTATGAAGAAAATTTAGTCAATTATAGTTAAGAGAGAAATTCAACAGAATTGACACCATTGTCTGTCTTACTACAAAACCGTGTTTAACACATGTTTAGTTAGACGCTGCCTAACTCGATGCGTGTTCTATATAATATGGTAACCCTAGGAAACGTTTCGTTAAGTGAAGAACTGATTTTGAGAAACAAATACATTTTATTATAAAAAAGGTCTAACTAAATATGTGTTAAACACGGTTTTGTAGTAAGACAGTGTATGTCTAATGGCTCTGTCACATTTAATCAATTTTAACCATATCTAACCTTGCTAAAACATCCCATGGTGTATTAATCTTTTCGTGATTACCTGACAATAACAAGGTTACTGTCTTTAAAGCTGAGACTGCGAAAGATTGCCAAGTGAAAATATTGTATAACGAGTGACTGAATCATCATCATCTCATTTAAAAATGTTGAAGTTATTCTTCTCTTGGCGCGTTAGGCAAAAATGATAAATGTAAATTTTTACGATGCGCTCGCAGACCGTCACGAAAAACCGACACCCTGAAGTTATCTAGTCAACACTTTAGTTTTCCAAAAAAAGTTACCAACTTCACAATATTTATTCAAGTGTTTCTGAACCTACAACACGTATCAGTCCGAATAAAATATTTATATAAATATACATAAATATATATTTTTTCAAATAATATACCGTTGTGACTGATATTTATTAACAATTTATTGATTTAAAGATGATTAACTGTGATTATAAATGATAAAAATGGTTTTTACATATTACTTTGAGTACGTTTGTAGAATTTGAGGTTAGTTGACGGTATGTATTGTTTATTATGATATTTAAATAAATTTTATTTAACTAGCGCGAAAGAAGTATAACTTCTTACATACGTAAATAAGTACACACACTTTTTTTTTGGTGGTGAACGATATTTATAACTACACAACAATCCAAAGATTGTGCCTGCGTATGTATTTCGCCGAAGCAAGTTCCAAGCTAAACAACAAGGCATCCTCATATTCCTGATATCATGTCTGTTCCAGGCAGTAAGCTCTAGTATTCTGTACAATCATAAAGAAATCCACAAAAAAGATGATTAACCAAACTCCGGTAGTTTGGTTAATCATCTTTTTTGTGGATTTCTTTTTTATTACATTCGTGCCCTATTTCAATTTGATCAAATAAAAGAAAGGAGATTGAATGTTAATAATGTGTTTTCATTCATCTTTCTGTATATCCTCAAACTTGGGTTTAATAGCCATGTAGGAGTACCGAAACCCGAAACAAAAAATGTGAAGTATAGGATACATTTCAACTTTTCGAGAATAAAATACCTATGATTAAATGTTGCACTGACATAATTTTCTATTTGCGCCCCGCGGTTTCACCCGCGTAAATCCCGATACCGTGGGAATATCATGATAAAAAGTAGCCCATGTGTTAATCCAGATTTCCAGCCATCTACATACCAAGTTTAATCGCATTCAGTTCAGTAGTTTTGAGTGAAAGAGGAACAAACATATATACATCCATACATCCTCAAAAACTTTCATACGGTAAAGAAGTAAGAGGTGAAATGTCTGTTATCTAAATATGTTTACACAGTAACTATAAGCTATGGCTCTTCAGGCTATATTTGAAAACTAAACTACATTTTGCATTCAAACAGTGACACGCATAGCCTAGGAAAAAGACAACATTTCGATATTTGGTAATAATTGATACGCCAGCCTAGAAAGTGTTAAAGTAAGTTAAGAAAAAATTCGAAGTTTATCGATCTTCCCGGTATATTTATATGGTAACATCAGAAGACAGAGCTTTTTACTAGAGGTGAAGTAACTAAATAAGTTAATTTTGACAAATAAAAATATAATAATAATAACTTCACACATATCACACACGGCCGTCTGATCCCAAACTAGGCAGAGCCTGTACTATGGTAATCAGACTGCTGATAAACATACTTATATATTTCTAAATACATACATATTATAGATAAATATAGCTTTTAAATGTAGCTTTTTTCGCATAGTAGCACAGTTTAATGTTAAATCACTTTGTAGTAAATAACGAATTGTCACTTTACGAAATACCTTAATTAGTAGACAAATAAAGAGTGATTAAAAGTAAACAATGAGATGGTGCATGCCCTTATTGTTTGAATAATTCTTTAGAAAAAACCCGACTTAAAAAAAAAAAAAATCCATAAAAGACATATGATTTTCTCATGGATGGTCAGAACTGGACTAAATTGAAATGGGACCTTTGGGGCTTTCAAATAAAAAAAGAATCATCAAAATCGGTTCACCAAGTCGAAAGTTCTGAGGTACCAAACATGAAAAAAAATACAGTCGAATTGAGAACCTCCTCCTTTTTTGAAGTCGGTTAAAAATACCTATTGCCCAAAAGAACCATATCCGTGCCAGAGATTCATAAGCATAATCAGAACCACTATATGTAAATAACACAAATAGTACTAACATGCTTTTACATAAAACCCTAAATACTCCACGAAGTGGTAGCAGCGGGTGGTCATTTAAGCACTGCGATATCCGTGCAATTAAATAAATTTAATGGTTTAATTCCCACCACGCCATTTTTGTGGTCTATCTAGGTTTAAACTATCATCTGTCTGATTCTCTTAAGATTGTTTACTATAGAACAACTGTATTCTGTGCACTCGTCCGGTGCTTAACTAATTATGTTCAAGCTTTAGTAATTAATAAGCTTTATTTATTTATAACTTTATGCACATTTGGTACATTGGCGGACTTAATGCCTAAGGCATTCACTACCAGTCAACCATTGGGTGATGCAGAGAAAAGAAGAAGTAGGTTTACTAATGTACTATTATGTTTACATAACCATATTAACTAAGTTTAGTTAATAGGGTTATGTAAACGTAAGAAAGAGCCTTGAATTGTCAACATGGTGACTGGCTAGATTATGGCATGATAAACGACAAATTCATAATTTATGTTAAATGTAATTTACAACTTCCTCTCATATGGAGAATAGAATTGATAGAGAATATGTCAGAATTTCAGTTGTTTTCTTGTTTCTTGGCTATTTCTCTTTTTTCGGTAGAGTAATATCTGCGTTACTGCTACGAAACTAGAAAGTCCAAAAAGGTAAAAGTATTAGAAGACTATACCGTTTCTGAAAACTGAAACTAATTATTTACAGAGTCAAGCAGTTCAGCGGAAAAAGATATCGCACTTGTTTAGTCATCGTGTTGCAGAACTAAGTCCTTCATCGGGACCATCGTCTGTAACACTCCAAGATTCGATTTCATACCTTAAGTTCCAATACTATCTCACTGACGAGCATTCGCCTGTAATGTAACAATCCATGATTGGATTTTGAGGATTCGCCTGCAGTCGAATGAGAAGTTTTCGCAATGTCCAACGAAACGGTAATTGTAAAACTGCTGAGCGCGGCAATATTAGTTCGATTATGTTATTCGCTTAAAAAAAAACAAAAGAAACGATGTTGCTGCCACAACTTGTTTTAATATCGGCGAAATACAGGATAAATTCGAATTGACGTTACACATTGTATCACTGGTGTTACAATTTCCACGTTACAGGTTGCGCATTGTAACAAAGGTTCTTCTTATTCACTGCTGATATAATGCCCGAATCTGAACTGTTTCATTACAGGCGATTGGTCCCGGCGAGGGACCGCCTTTAGAGTGAAACTTGAAATTTTTCTTTCTGGTTAGATGTTCTACTTAACTCCTTAAATATGTCGGACGAACATAAAGATTATTAAAATGGATTGAATTCGTTTTTGGAAATTATTTAAAACAACCATAGAAACTATTAGTGGAGTTTTTTACACATTAAACTTTTGGACACCAAAAGGAATTATTTAAATTATCTGTACCTTGACGTCACGACTATGGAGATAAGAAGATGAAGAAAGATTTACGTATTGCACAAAAAAAAATTATTTCATGTTCTTTATATGAATATGATACCTATTCTCAATCGGAAATATTTACACTCTCACTATCGTGGGCTTTACAAACATTGAACACATAGATTTAAAAAACATTAAGAGTTCCAAACTAATAGAGCAAGAGCTCATAACGAATTTTGAGAAGGTACTTTAGGCCGTTAGATATTTTGAACAGTATAGATATATAATCAAAATACTGATCATACTATTTTTCGTGTGATGTGGGTAGGTAGCTACCACGTCGGTAGCAAACAAGCACGCGGCCCGCCTGATGGTAAGCGGTTACCGTAGCTTATGGACGCTTTGAAGAACCTCATAATGTAGTCCCTCAAGAAAATCTCGGCACGGAGCTCATTCTGCAGCTGGAGCATTCGCGGGAGGAAATTCCTCTGGAACCGTACCATGCGTGACTATTTAGGATCCAAAGTGTGAGGATGAACGGCATGCCGGCGGCTAGCAATGCTGTTAATTTAAGCAAAATGCTAATTTCAAGACTGTCAACTAGTTCTAGTAACTTCACTTGTTCATATACATCCATTATGTGGTTACATGAACAGTCCTAATGGTAAAAATTGCCTCAAAATGGTGTGTTTTTATGATATGTACGTGTGGAAAGCGAGAGAGTTAGCGGTCACGCTCTCTTTAGAGCCATAGCAATTAGTTGTGCTGATATTGTCAATTACTGGTACCTGTGTCTACGCGCAAACGCATGTTGTCGAAAGTATCTCATAATAACTACAGAAAGACAATTTAATTAACTAAAGAGTGAATAGTACTATTCCCAAATTAAAAATGAATGCAAATCATTGTGGGATATTTACAATCGCAGAATTTGGATTAGTCTTTTTAACCGACTTCCAAAAAGGAGGAGGTTCTATGTTCGTCTTCTTAGGTAGATTAGGCTACGTTAGGCACCTAACCTGTATTGTTGGTTTATCCTACAAATATTATAAACGTGAAAATTTGTGAGGATGTAAGGATTTGTTACTCTTTCACACAAAAACTACTATACCGATTGCGGTGAAACTTGGTATGTAGATAGCTGGAGACCTGGATTAACACATAGGCTACTTTTTATCCCGATATTCCTTAGGGACTTACGCGGGTGCAACCGCGGGGCGCGCAGCTAGTGTTTTGTATATGTCTAGTCATACCTGCATACCATCGTTTCTCCATATGTATATTTTTAAATTAGATGTGGCCTGTTACCAACAAAGTAGTTAACAAAAAAGAAACCGTTACCCCTAGAAAAATCTTTTTTTCACTCTTGTTAATTGATCACATACTCTACTCTCCATAGAAAAGAGGCACAGGCAAGTCTTTTCACATATGTATTTAGCTTCCGAGGGAGATCCTGGTCCTATCAAAACGCTTAGATATTCTATTTAAGAAAACACTTAAGGAAGCAAAATCACCTTCTGGGACTAAAATCTTAAGTTTCATTCCGCTTGCGAGATTATCATCGTCAACAAGACAAGTACTGTTGTAAAAGTCAAAAGACCGTCCCTTTTAAAGAACTTTCTGCAAATAAGTGAAACATCACTAGCAAAAGTGTAGTGAGCAAAACGAACTGGTTTTATTACATGTATTATAAGGTGTTTATCAGATCTATGTGTGAGAAAACAACTCGCCGAATGTTAATTCAAACGAAGTCTTTAATTATGAACAAGTGAACGTAACTTATTAATGAAGTTTCATTAATAAGAATAGCACAAAGGTTTAAGTCGTTCGCCGACAGCCACTGGGGCAAGTGTTGTCGGTTGGTCATCTGGAAAATTAATTACTTGTCTGATTAATCACTGTTCTGAATCTGGTTGCAATATAAGTCAATTCTCAGACTACCGCTGCGGCAAATGTTGTCGGTTGATCATTTGGACAATTAATTACTTGTCTGATGAATCACTATTCTGAATCTTGGTGCAATTTGCGGCAAGTGTTGTCATCTGGACATTTAATTATTACTCTGATTATTCAGTGTTCTGAATTTGGCTGCACTTCCTTGCTACCAGAGGTGGATATAGATTCCAGATCGCCTTAGTGTTATCACTCAAGTGCACTAGTAGCAAAACCTGCCCCATACCGTCCAGCTTAAGAAATATAAGATTGCAGGATAACTACAGTCTTCAGTAGTTTTATTTCTCTAGTCGGGTTATTCTAATTGATCAGAAATGTGCTGAGATTTCCTCCTAGTTAATGTACATAACAGAGTCCTCCCAAAACTAAGGCGTCTCGAGTAGATACTTTACATTTACATATATCTTAGGCCTTTACAAAATTCCTAGTAATAAAAAAAAGTAGGTAGTCATGAGACTGTCGGAAGAAATGAAAACTTAAACCGACATGTCGCGTCAACGAAATTTTGAATAAAGGTTTTCGCTATTGAGCACTATAGGCGTTAAAAATTTTCACCTTAATTACAATTATGTTTTGTTTATTTTACCATATGAATTGCGCACACAATAAGTACTTTATTGACCTAATTATACTTTTAAAGATTAATTAATAAGGAGCTGACAGAACTGAATGTTTAGATTAGCACCCTAAAGTCGGTTATTTAAACTTTGAAGTCTGAATGCAAACGTCGAGTAAGCAACCACGCAGAGACAAGTAGTTTAAAGTAAATTGATTTTTAATTCAACTATAACCCTTCCAAAGACTTACACTTGCTGTCACCGTTTATGACAGAAGGGTTTTCGGTTAACGGACAGGAAGTGTGGACCGGTGGTTGCGTCTCCCCACTTGACATGTGGGGACACACAACAGGTGCCGTGTTAATACCCCTTGCCAAACAATTACAGCTCTTATAGTTTCGTCAATAATGTGGAATTAAGGAAGATGTCAGCCATCTTCAGTTCAGTTTTTATTGGTCAAAAACTTAGACGGTGCGTTACGGAGGGTGAGTTTCTATTGCTTTCCTTAAACTTGTATTTGGTTATATGTAGTGTGTTTATAAATACTACAAGCTGAATGACTAATGCATTGAGAATGATACTCATGATTCTACAGGGAGATAGATATTGTATTGTATTTTCGTTGATGATAAGGATAGCCAGAGCTGTTTGAGGGGAGAGGGGGAATAGAGTTGGAAAAGTGTAACGACAAGTGCAACGTGTGTCGCGACTGCAATTCTATCAGGCGGGGGCATATCTATACAAATAAATAAAATTAAAGTCTCTATTTGTAATGTCATAATAACAGTATTTTACTAAATGCATCCGAATGTTCATACGGTACATATACCAAAAAAAACTTTTTTTAAATTTTTGTCTGTCTGTCTGTTTGTTCAAGTTAATCTCCGGAACAGGTGGACCGATTTCCACGAGACTTTCACTGGCAGAGAGCTGGTGTTATAAGGAGTAACTTAATAGCGCGGGGAACAGCCAGTTTGTTTGTGTATAAATCTCCATTCCGAGGACACTACGAAGCGATAATATCGGAATGAAACCTTCGATGTAGATTAGATGTGTAAACCTACCTACATATGTGTATTGTATATCTGTTTGTTTCCCTAAAGAATAAATAAATAAATAAACCGCTGTAATGTTTATTAAGCGCGATACCTATTGATTATCCGATCGAATTGAATATTATCGATCGCGGTCACCGCGACAGATGCAACATTGCTCTTCAAGCACCTTCTAGCTGCACTTATATGTAAATACAGATGGCAATAATGTTAAGTAAACTTGTTTTCTTATTTTATAATCAGTAATGTTACGTCACTTCTTGAATACCTATTTACATTAATTTACGAACTCTTGAACGTAATAAATAGATATGATATTTTGATTTGTATTAGGCGTAATACTTAGATATGTTATGTCATTAGTGTTCACTAGTACAAACCAAATGTAAGTTAAAAATTGTCGAAAAATGTCATTACGACTAGAATATTAACCTACAAACCTCGCCTATGGATAACGACTATAGTAAGGTGCCCTCATGATATATAATTTACATTAGGTATAATGTCAAGCGTAATAAAAATGAATTTCAAATAACAATTGAAATCTCTAGATAATTAATATAATTAGGTCATAGAATAAGTAGTGATTTAAAGTTATGAAACTTTAACAAGATTTGACAGAAGATAAATAATGAAATATTTATGTAGTTAAAATATGATGCCACTCTAGCAGTTGCTTTAAAAACCAATCAGTTTCGCAATAACATTTGATTTTTTTCCCCAGAATTTATCGATTAGCTAATTTTATTTGCAATTGACTGCGCCACGCGGTTTCACCCGCGTAAGTCCCGATGCCGTGGGAATATCGGGATAAAAAGTAGCCTATGTGTTAATCCAGGTCTCCAGCTATCTAGATACCAAGTTTCATCGCAATTGGTTCAGTAGTTTTTGCGTGAAAGAGCAACAAACATCCATATATCCTCACAAACTTTCACGTTTATAATATTAGTAGGATTTTCCAACCAATATATTGTGTAGGTATTTTTTAATAAAAAATATAAACTACATAATTATATAGACAAGAAAAAATCCCAAAGCACAATGCCTTGGTATTTGGCTATATGAACTCCTTGATTTTACCATTAACTAAATATGGCTGAAGGCAGACTGACTGAAATAAGCAGATATAATAGAAAAGCTTGATATCAGTGACTATCAATCCCCAGGCTTGTTTTTAGATCATTTAAGGTATGTTTAAAGACTACCCGTCCGGCTCTCAACGCGTTTCTGCTAATGTGAAAATCTAAAAAATCTTTTTAAAGTCCATAATAATGACGCTATTAAGACGACGGATAGTTGTTTTTCAAAAAAATACTGTTTTCAAACTATTAACCACTTCTTAATTATATTTAACAAAATATAAAATTTTAACATTAACTTAACAACTTTATATGTGAATATATATGAATATATTTATAAATTAGATGTAATTAATTCCTAATGTCTACCGTAGACAACAAACGAGAATCGCGCTAAAACTACAAACTTATTTTTATTAAACTTTCACCATTTCACAGACAATAGAATAAATAATTTTATTTTATTTATTTTTTAAATCCTTTTGAAATAAATTCATCCAAATTTTAACTAACATTTTATGGAAAAGTCTCTGTGAAAGTTCATGTTCAGCAGTAAACTAAACTTTGCCACAGGGATAGGTTATCCTATATAGGAATAGGTTATATATATATATATAAGATTAGGTCTGTAATAGCGGGAACCGTACATTTTCCCCGGGATAGCCTATGTGAGGCTATCCAGGGGAAAATGTACGGTTCCCGTCGGATGTTTCCGAGCGAAGTCGCAGGAAACAGCATAACATATATATTTTTTTAATATTCTGTGCCATATAAAACTGCGTTATCTAGAACTAAACTAAGCATAACATGTACAATGGTTTCGAGAACACGGATAAATATATATTTTTGTAAATACATACAAACACACGGAACAATGCAAGTAGATTATTTATAAATGCATACAAATATTTACACTGAGCAGTAATCATACCCTCGACCTCTGAAGTTGCTGTCGAATGCTCTACCACAGCGTCACATAGTAACATCCTATGGCTCAGGTAATGATGATTATGATATAAATAACACAGTAACTTTTGGAACGAAATTCCTTATTGCACGTTACACTTTAGACGCTCGGCGGATCGCGGTTAGACGGAAAAAAGTGTTAGCGCAACGAAAAATGCTGACCGCGAGTGGATTTATTTTATTTACGCCATCTGTGAATTCAGCGCGATCCCACATATTAGTTCCGGTAACTTTTACAGATGGCGCAATTTTAATTTCGAGTTTTTACAATATTTACTATATTTTGATACAACCGGGTGTCTCAAAGGCACCTCACGCGATTTTTTGCTAGCGGTTATTTTTCTATCCCTCGGAAACAGGATAAAAGACACTATGTCCAGGTATATAAGCGTAACAAACAAACATTCGAATTTATTATTATAGTTAGGATGCCTACTCTGTCTCGCCACTGCCTAATAATACTCAACTTACAAAACATCGTCAAATCTATGGCTGTCCTAAGAAACACTTAATTGAAAAGCGTTTCAAAATTCGGCCGTTAGCTTTATTTAAAGCAAAAGAATCATGTTTTTAGACCAACCGCTTTATATCATTCAGCTTTATTAATAGATTATTATTTATTCGTTCGTAAACCGTATTTTTTCGTTTCTTTATTTTTTCCAAATTCATGAATTCATCATCCGCAGTCCAAATTCATCAATTCATCATCCGCAGCCCAAATTCATCAATTCATCATCCGCAGCCCAAATTCATCTACTGCTGGGTCTACTACTTGTGTGTTCGTAGCATTTCTTAGGCACCCATTACACGGTAGGTTTTGCTGACAGTTTTGCCACTATCAAAACAGTGATTGACGAATAGCCTATCGTCTAATGCAGTGGTTGAAGTTGCATGATGACATTTTAATGTCGATATTTTTCATCAATCAACAACGGACATCCGTCAATCATGACTTTTGGTAATGATTGACGTTTGCATGAGAGTCTAATGGACGCCTTAAAGTCATGTGTGTCATCGGTTCACACGGGAGTAAAATGTTTAAGTGATGGGAAGTCTGGTTTGGTATTGAGTTTAAGTTAAATTGCAAGATGCCGTTAAACGGCTACAGGTCAAATTAATTTAAAGCGTCCAAAAATTTAAAACTTTTAATTATTTTTCAACGTCACTGATAAGCTGTTTTACGTATGTGAACGTGGAGCAATTGTATTGTCATAGACATGTACGCGGAAGTGGTCATTATACTTACATTTAAATAAACTAAACTCTGCCTGTCCGTGCGTTCGTGTGATTATAACTAGAAAACAACTAGTCTGATTTACGAGATTGTTTCTTTTGTATTTAGGTACGTTATCGTATAGGACGATAGGTAACAAGGGTATTAGGAGCAGCAGACGCAAGTATAACGATATAGTTTTCTTAAGTATCAATAGAAAACAGCATAGCAATACCAATGGCAGAAGAGAATAAGATTTAAAATGTTAACTTTTTAATTATTAAATTTCACTAATAAAACATGATAAAGTCCAAAATAAGTTATAGATATATTTCTATAACAACAAGGATTATAAATAAAAATATTCAGCATTTTTAGGAGGCACATACATATTGCCTATGCTTAAGGGATAAGCCTTTATGTTTCAGCTGTTTCTTATCATTTTATTTTCTTAAAAAAATATAACTAGCAGTTGTCATAAGTAGAAACTGCAGTATAATAACATCTACATACCGGTTGCTATACATACATATTTTTAAACATTTCTATAGACTATAGACTCCATGTTCATACCGAAAATTATCCCACAGAAAAACGCAATAACAATTGATCGAAATCGGGAATGGAAACCAAAACCTTGTGAAGCAATCAAGGCAAAGGTAGTTATTTAAAGCTAATACCTATTTTACCATTATCATACCGTTTCGTACTGAAATTACTGCATTATACTGTGATTGCAAAACTACACAAATAATTTAATACAAAAAACTCCTCGCGTCCGGATGTTTGAATTGTATTGAATGGTGCATATAATGACGCGGCTTCCTCCACAGATTGCATTCTCAGATTAAGGTACAGCTGATTGAAATTTGTTAGGTCGGATGGTGCCAAGCCTCGTACGGAGGTATGGCAAAGCAGCCTTCTGCTCGAATGAAAGACACCCGCCTGGTAAAGCAACCTACAGAAGGTCGTGGTTGTCCAACATTATTGAAGTAGTGTTTGTTTTTTGCTATTGAGAATGGACGAAGACTATGCAGGGGAGTTGTCGACTTGTTGGATAACTTAGTAGAGTATAAACAAATATGGACTGCATTGCTTGTTCTTTGTTCTCAGTAACTTAATTATGAATATAATGAAACGAAACAGTCTAAAAATTACTAATCTCAGCGGGTCGTTCGTCATCTCGTCCCAAAACAAAATTGGCCCATTGGGACGAGCTGACGAATTTCAAAATTTTTATATTTTTTTTTCATTAGTCATCTCAGTCTAGGTTATTGATCTTTAGATCTCTCTGGAGCAAAGTTTTGATTTACAAACATGAAGCCAATATGAAGACTTTTCACTAACAAAAATGCCAACCTCTCATAATATGTGTACCTACAGTGTCTGAGAACTTTCTTTAATTATTGTCCTATATTTTTCTTATTTACTTATATACCTTTGAAGCACTTTGTTATTGGCTAGAATGATCTATATATATAAAAATGACTCCCTATTTCCCTTGGTCACGGCATCACGCGTAAACGGTTGGACCGATTTCGTTAATTCTTTTTTTTTTGTGTTTGTAATTGTCAGGAGAAGGTCCTTATGAAAGAAAAAATTAAGAAAGTAGCACGGAAAATTAAGAAAAATGTAACCTTAAGCTTGGCGGATACCTGGATTAATATATAGGCTACTTTTTATTCCGATATTCCCACGGCATCGGACCTTGCGCGGGTGAAACTGCTTGGGAGCCCCGCAGTTTCACCCGCAGCTAGTAAGTACACAATAAATATTACAATATATTATATATTCCATTTGTGCTATTAGGCTATCGCCTATTGTCTTCAGGACTAAACTCTAAGGAGATAAGAAAATAAAATAAAAACTAACTCTACTATAGAGTAGAGTTAGTTAGTAGAGTAAATACAGTTAGTAAAAGTGCACATCATAATCTGTTCACTTTCAACAATTGTAGATAAAAAGTAAATATAATACAAGTATAATAAAGAAGCAAAAACAAATAAAACATCGACTTTACTACAGATTACAGACGAGTACCTAGTGCAGATCATGCCGTTACATCGATTAGGAACGAAACGATGAATCGATTTACTTCTCGACTCTCGATATGAGTAACGAGTATTCGTGTCACAATATTACAAATATTTTAATAGATCACGTAGTATCGTATCGCGTGCAATAATACAATCCGATTTCCATTAGTTTAGAAATAATGAGTTTTAGGAAAAAATATCCCCTGAGAGAAAAATACGTCCATATTGGCATGTTGCACACAATAATTATACGTCTCATTTTATACATATATTGAGTGACTTTCAAATAAAAGTGTGCTTTTTCACCAAGAACACGGTACAGTGGATACAACGTATCGAACTGAATATTAAATTCTAGGGAAGGAACCTCGTAAATCCTGTCAAAATAAAATGATTTAACAGCCGCAAAAAACACCATGTCGGTATACGTCCAATCCAAACTCTAAAATTGAATATATAAGCTGTACCCATCTAAACATTTCACACGGCATCGCTAATTCATTGCTAAAACCGTGTCGTGTCGGAAGCGGCACTACGGTCCGATTGCCATGATGATTGTCGCCGAGGTCTCAACAATACAATCTGTTATTGGTCTGCGTTGGCGCATTGTGTACAGCTCATCATGATTAGACATGTTATATGGCTAAGCTGTTTTATAACATAGCCCTGGCTGGATTTGTGTTACTCGCACAACAATGATAGTTTGCGATTTCTTCGCGTTTTACAGTTTATTTCAACCTCTACCCGTCTTTTACGATATAACACTCAACTTCTATTTCTTTGTTGTACTTATATTAAAATTGCATTATTAAAATATTTGTAAATACTGCGCTTTTTATCACATGAGGGATATTTTCTGTTATTCTGTTTAAACATTAAACGTCATGAGAACGAATGAAATTGTTATTGGCACATACCAAATTTGGATGTTAAAATAGCTTTTAAGAGTAGAGAAGGACCTATGAAAAGATAGGTGGACTGTGTGAAATAATGTAGGTGCAAGTGTGTGGAGACTACTAGGGCTTATTATGTGGGCTAATCCCCAAGGATTAGGGGATTAGCCCAAATAATAAGCCCAAAAATAGTGTGTCGTAAAGTTAGGAGAAATAGCCGAAAGATGATCATGACGATATCACCAAGATACTAGTATTAGGCAATAGGCATATAGTATAACGTTGATATGATTCTTGTGACATTTAGGAAAAGAGTCAATTTAAAAAAGCTGTATTCACAAGTGTACACTACAGTAATTTCTAAATGAAACAAATCAAATCATACTACGATGACAAACTATTCTGTAAAGAAAAATATTTTTGTTTTGTTTAATATACCGACTATATCATCAAATGCCTAATTAGAATAATAAAGCGCATTAGGAGTTCAATGAAAAATCAGCTTGCTAGTAAACAAAGGAGTTTTCAAAGGCTAAAAAACAACAAACAAATGTACACACATAACAATAACATACAATTGTGTATTGACAGTAATTCAGTAAGCATATGATCAACTTTCCCTGCGCGAGCGCACAGTGTGACGTGTTTCACTTTTAATATAGCTATTAAAACTATTAGTAAGCTGGTAATTTAGTTTGTTAATTTTATGAATATGCACATATATGTATGTACGGTCAAGTGACTAGCTCATGTTTTTAAGACTTTGGTAAAAAAATTAAAAGCTTTAGATTGAGGTTTAAAAAAAAAACCTAATAGATCTACCTCCGTCTTCACTCCACTTAACTATCAAAGTTTTAGATAATACTTTCTTTAAGGGGATAAGAATGGTTTACTTATTTAGTTCACGTTTTGAATAATCTAGACAAATTATGTCATCAAGCTTCTTATCCGATTTGCAAAATAAATATCGTTACAGCGGAAGTCGGAAATTCATTGAGAAAGTCAAAAGCAAAATTCATGTAATTGTTGAAACCAACAATTCCAAGGAAACTGGTTTATCAAACTTTATTATCATCCTCGTTCGGCGAGAGCAAATATCATGTCAATTATTAAGAGATAACTAATTCTGATATCTCATATTGCAGACTTGGAATTACTTGTTGAGTCGGTTAAGTGGAAAGCCATCTATTTACTACTTAATAATAAAATGGAGAAACTATATTTTTTTAAAGCTGAAGAATCACAGAAGTGTCCTTCACAAACAATTAATTTTCTGATATCACAATTCTTACAAAAAACATCCTTCGTTGTACTATTCTGAAGGATATTCTAGGTTAGGAAGGACAAAGTTTTTTATTATGAACGTATTCCTACGACACTTTCGGAGGTGGCTAAATACTAGTACAAATTAACAAAGTTCAGGTATTCTCAAGATTTTGATCTTTACAGTTAAAGCGCACGTTTTTTGTAAGCTTGATGAGTCTGTACATATTCTTGGATTCAGCTCAGTGACTCGGAACAAGGAACTGGCCAACAATACACCATAAAATCCATAGATAATTAAATGTTTCTGCACAGATCACAAGCGCAACGTAATTTGACTGAACGAGCTTTCGTGCTCCATCGTTCTATTTGTGTTTATGGATAGAAACCCAAGGCCATATAAAATATATACTATTAATACATAAAATATATATTATTAATACATAAAATACATATTATTGACTGAAATGAATGCCTTGACGGTTCAATTATTCACAATACTAATAAATGTCTAAAAGCGTATTTAATACCTATACGTCTGGGCCAAAGCTACATTTTTATAAGCTGGAGCAAAATCGAAGGCATTTCACAAAACTATCTAGAGGTCATGTATTTTTTTTGTGTGTGACCATTGTCTATAATTTACTTCTGTTTGTATTCCGAATAAGATAGAAGGTATTTTGACTTTTGACACGCTTTATAGCTTCACTTGTATGTTTGTTTGTTTGTAACCGACTCCTTAGGGCGCGATTTTGACCCACTTTAAACGGCCAAATTTCATTCAAATTTTGCACACCTGTCAAAGACCGATGACAGTGCAATAATTTCGATTAAAATAGGAATTTTCTGTAAAAGCGTGTTTTTTAGTTTTTTAAACTATAATTATTTTGTTTAATTGCATTGGTCTATGCATTTAGCGGATGGTGATAATTGACACAATGAACCCCGCAAGAGTTCATCTCTCATACATTTCCATTTTGTATTGTCTTATATTTGAGGCTAAATTACCTAATTTTTTTTTTAAATTGCAGTTCATAAAACTAGATACCGAAATGTTAGCTCACAACCACTATTTGAATCTCTTTGTCGCTAGGCTGCCTTGCCTTGAATGCTTGTGAAGGGTCATGTTTACAGTTCTAAGATACCAGACTGGTGAATTCACCACTATTAATATAATTGTTAGATAATTTCGACTTTAGTAACTTACTCGTACTTGCGCAACACGCTGAAGCTTAGAATGTAGGAAGGTCACAGATGATTTGCAATAATTTTAATATTTAAATCATTCATGTGCATAACTTGGCTTGTTGATCAGAGTAAATAGAAAAGTTATTTAACTGTTACGAAATACTCACTTTTAACAATGAAATCGTGAATTAAATTGTATATTATAATTGATAAAGCTGTTGGTTGGGTATTTTTTTCTCTTTGCTCTTTTTGCAAACTTAAATAAACGACAATCGTAACATGACAAGGTGTTATGTTATATAATTACATGATGAAAGATACAAGATTAACAGATAAAGCATTGACGCATTGCAATAAAAATACTTCATAACTGAGTTTTATGCGTATGTGAGAAAACTTTTATAATTTGTAATGAGCTTTAAGTATAAAAAACACTAACTTTCGCGTTCTTCATTATTTAAACGGGAATTAACGCGATCACGAAAAGGTATTAAATACCTCTGAACGTTGCCTGCCTGACGTTTCGACCAGGTTGCACTGGCCGTGGTCACAGGCGGACTATGTATAAAAGACACTTAAGTAAATAGGCGATTTCTACCGGAAAATGCTTGTGTCTGAAAGATTTTCTAAGACATTCAGAAATGGTATTGCAGATTTCTTAAAAATGTAAATTAATTAAAAGATTTTTTTTTATATATTATTAAAATAAATAATCCTAAAATAATTAAAAGTATGGTAAAAGATATAAGACGAGTAAGTGCTATTCTTACCTAATCTTAATATAATGGTTAATATTATTGTTTATTATAAATGACTTCATAGGACAATAATCAATAAAATGAAGGAGCGTCTATATAGACATTCCTTATTATAAAGACATCAACGTTCACTTTTTAAAATGAAAGAATTCTTTATCTTCAAAATATCGTAATTATTTAATATTTTTTTCAACTACATGAAAAGCGAACGGTAATCATTCAATTAAACAAATCAATGATGCTTTACAATGAACAGCATTGTCACGAGATGCATTGAACAAATAACAAGCAAAATAATAAGAATTAATAACAGCAAATTGCATTGAATTTCATGAATAGGTCGATTACTCAGCGAGATCATCGGCGCTGATTGGAAAGTGTCAGTGCGCGACGCTTCCCGCAGAGAAAAAAATGTCTCTCCATACAATCGTCTTTTCAACACTGACTGCGACAGTGCACTGGTTTCGAAACGGCAATTTCGTATTTTATTAAAGACAAACGCTGTCTAAACTAATTTTGTAACGGCACGTTCATTGTTTGTTTTCAAACAGCTGATTCAGGAAATCGATGAAAACGCATACATATATTGTTTGTATCTAAAAAAGTATAATATATTCCATGTTTATTTACAGAGTATAATTACGTATTACGGTATAATTAAGCATGGTTCATGTGATGAAAACACCACCGTCATCTCACAAGACGCCAGAAGCAGTAATTTCGTTTTATTTTATGTTAGTACTGCTACATAATTTTTAGCATAGCTTGTCACGTTAAAGCATGTTCATAGTAGGAAAGTGATACTCTCAAACCTGTTCACACCGTTTACATCCAGAACACAACACACAAACACTGATTTACCTGCGAATCAATTTTTTCAGTAAGATTCTCGAAACGCGCGAGAATCTCCTTCACAGACACTTTTGGTTCCATAGTTTCTTCATGTATCGTCTCCATGTGGCCACTGGACGATGATGAGAAACTTTGAAGGCATTTCTTTGTCATCCGATCGGGATTAGAAGTTGTTTTCCGGCGAGGGGGGTCACGATCAGCGCGAGTATCGGCTCCCGAGTCGGAGTCTTCCGGTGCGGATGCGTCGATACTAGAGGCAGCTCCTTCGGAGGAGTTGATTAAGGAGTCGAGGGAGGGTGCGCGGCGCGGGGGTGAGCAATCATCACAGTCGAGGTCGAGACCGTAGAGGCGTTGCAGGTGGCGCCAGTTGTCCCGCATCGCGAGCGATAGGCGCGGCCGCGGCATGGTGCGCGCAAGTGCGCGGCTCCGGTCAGACTGCGCGCGCGTCGCTCACCCATCTACTATCGCTGTCATCTCGGGTTGAGGTCGACGGTAACTTATGGTGGACGCTACTTTTTATCACTGTTGTACATTGCAGCGAATTGAGGTGTCATATTGAGTGACCTTGTTTGATTGAATGAATAGAGATACGTGAGAAAATTAGAACGTGACGATATTTTAAATATTATGTAAATTACAAGGCAATTATTTAATATTTGTTAAAATTAAATTAAAAATAAATTAAAATGATTTAACTGTGAACGTTTTAATCTATGTAGTTTTGAATAACTAGTCACATATCTAATGAATATTTCTGTAATAGGCCTGTAATAAAATGGTGAAATAATAAAATATGATCTAAGACAGCCTATAATAAAATGGTGAAATAATAAAATATGATATACGACAGTCTGGTTTATGATATACTAATTAACCGGCGCAACTTCGTCCGCGTTTGTAAAGGACATTACCCATTTCAGTATGAAAATCAGTTTCACACTTTTTTATGCTGCGTCAAATATGTATAAACTGCATTATTAAGCCTGCACTGTGTATTATCTGAAATATAAACGTATATTGTAACATAACTTGGGGTTATTGAGAAATTAAATGCCAATATTAGGTTAAAAAATAACAACGATAAGTATGATAACAACATTACGAATTATTATCGCGTATATTATTATTTAACCATTTTATTTTGAAAGGATGTTTATTTGAATTCAAATTAATGGTTTATTTTATATAATGGCAACATTTCACTTAAAATGGAAACGGTCATTGATTCAAGTTTTAGTATTTGTAAGATTTAATTTCAAACCCCAAGTTCTATAGAAGAGATTTAGGGTCGAAAAGTCACATTAAAATCAATAATTTTTTAACATTTGAAATAATGACGCGAACGTCTAAAAGTGAAACTATGAATGGGCATCCTCCTTTCCCCGTTTTTGCAACATTTTTCATTGATGCTCTGCTCCTATTGGTTGTAGCGTGATGTTATTAGCATACACTAAAAGAATTTTTCAATTCGAACCAGTAGTCCCCGAGATTAGCCCGTTTTCGTACCGAAAAGCAATGCAATCATTGTTTCACTGCCGGTTTTCTGTGAGGCCGTGGTATCACTCCGGTCGAGCCGGCCCATACGTGCCGAAGCATCGCTCTCCCACGATAAAAAAGCAAAGTTCATTTGTTTCGTCCATAAACATTTTACTGGCTAACATTTTTCATCAGTATCAATACAGGTATGCATTCAAGACTACTACACATAAATATTTTTTATATTACGAAACTTAGAGGGCCCGGACATCCCGGCAATAGCCAGTTCGAGTTACAGGACCCTGTCCTGCTCGACCGCACTATCACTCTTCTTCCAATACCTTCTCTTCTTAACTACATATCTTTCTCTTTTAATTTTTCCTTCTTTAATTCCCAAAATGGCTGGACTTGAGTGCGACCAAATTTTATGTATTTGGTAAAATATGGGTGTTTAATACACCTATGACTACCCCTTCGGAGGTAGGAGGTGGAGATCTTAAGACACCAGAAATTGATGTAAATATCTCCGCATCAATTCTATTCATCATATGTATGATTGTCTGTAAGAGATTGCCTTTACCTATACGATAAGGATGTTTACTTACCTAAATAAAGTTAAACAAATAGGTACTCTGGAAAACATGCTTAAATGAAGTAAGTTACAACAACATTAACCCCCGACGCATGTTATAAGTTTAAAGTCGATGTCTGTGCGTGTGTGTGTTTGTCTGTGGCATCGTAGCTCTCAAACGGATGGACCGATTTCAATGCGTTTTTTTTTAATTTTAAAGGCAGTTTCCTTGCGGTGGTTCTTAACTATGTTTGGTTAATATCGGTGCAGCAGTGTAAGAGTATCAGCTCTTTTCCAAAATGATGTAAGGCATTTTGTAATCGTTGAAAGGATTTTCGAGTTTTGGTGTTTAAAATTTATATTTTTTATTCTATTCCAAACACCTTTTACCTGACCTATGTCAATCCAGTTACCTTGTCACTTAGTAAAACAGTAACCCATGAAAATAGTTTTTCTCGATTCGTAGTTGTAAAGCCCGAAGTAAAAGGCTGACGATGATGACCGTGATGAAACTATCATTTGCACACACGTAATAGACATAACAAATGCAGCGATCATCACTTGGAAATCTACCAATTTACATTTGCTTTTCACGCACAGGCGCCGACACCGTTCACTTACGCCTTTCACGATGAGTAAGGAAACTACGGACGTATGTGGTGTGCATAATCTATGGTTCTATGCATTTGTGGTACTTTTTAATCTGTGGTAAATATTACGTTCAGATACTTGTTAAAGTTAATTGGCATAACAGGGCTATATTTAAAAGTGAATATTTTTAGTACTTGTGAAAGTAAAGCTCTAATGATAGATTAAGGTTTTGTACGGATGTGGCCCTAATTAGATTTTGATTGCATTTGTTTTTCTTTTCTCCATCTGATTATTTTTTTTCAAATCCAATCTCAATAGATAGGAGCTAGCCAACCGCCAGAGTGCAGGTTACATTATTATCTAGCTACATTACAACAGGTAGAAAGAAATTTGTAAAGTTTAATAATCCGGCCAGTGTGATGGAATATGACATAATCCGCCTCACACTGATTGGGTGGCCCGCCACACCTCGAAATTCAATAGTTAAGAAACATAGTAAAACATTTTACGAAGTCAAATGAATTTACCCTTTAATAAAAAAGGTTCTAACATTAGAAGATTTAAATTCGTTAGTAGAATAATTATAGTTTAAAAACTAAAAAACACGCTTTTATAGAAAATTCAACTAAAAAATAAAAAAAATAATCTAATTATTGCATTGTCATCGGCCTTTAACAGGTGTGCAAAATTTGAATGAAATCTGGCCGTTTAAAGTGGGTCAAAATCGTGCCCAAAGGAGTCGGTTACAAACATACAAGTGAAGCTAATATAAAGCGTGTAAAAAGAGATACTTTACCAAGCTACAATTAACGGTCACAATATTTCTTGTTTGTTAATTGTATGTCACGTATATTTAAGATAAATATCTGTGACTTCTATGAATCCCAAAAATAAGTAATAGTTGTCTTGTTATCGAACCCACGACACTTGATCCCGTAGAAATTGGTGGGAATCCAATTAATAGCTGCGCAATTGTCCACGGATTGCTCTGAATCTCTGATGCTTTAGTCGTAACCAAACATAATTAAGTCGCTGATTTAATTAATTAATTACTGTAACATGCAACACTGACAATTACGCACACGAATTGAAAAAAAAAAATACAGATTGGCTTATTAAACTTTCTACTATACCTCTATCGAGACAATTACATTTTCACAAAAATGAAAAAAAAAAGTTTTCATTTAAAGGATTTTTCATGTTTCTTGTGCTATTGTAAATAGTGTAGTGCGTCGTAGCGATCACATTGTGCTGAAGTCCGCAATATGTACCCCATCGTGATTGGCTATTCACTATGTCACGACATCGGAGCGCATTCATGACCAATCACGTCATTATTTTTTGTTTGCTTTGGAATAATATACCGATTCATTTACAAGTGTGTGACTGCCGAATTTGGTGACACCATTCCCTGGACAAAACAAACGTTCCCAACTTTTATCATCCATAGTTAGGACTCAAAACGGTCTGACCGCCTGTTTACATTGAAGTTAATGAAAAGGTACATTTAGGTAGTATGAAATAAGTAGACTCCTACATACAAAACCATGCAAATCCAATAATATCGTGTGGAAATCTCCAGGTGCTATCGACGAGGACTGGAAAAAGTTATTATGTCGAACTCAAACCAACTGTATACTCAATAATCGCAAGCCTGGCCACAAAATACTCAGACATATATGTCAGCAGTAGTACATACTACTGCTGACATAGGTATCCGAGTATTTTGAGTCGGTACAAAGACAAGGTCGGAGAATTGCTAGCGATCTTATTTTTTTTTATAAATTCTAAAATTATTATAGATAAATATATAAAAAACATCCTAGGTCCAGTAACCTCATCCTAGGTCTTCATACCCTGTCTCCCGTGTTATTCGAAATTCAAAAAAAAGTATACCATCTAACGTATGTCTATATTGTCTATGCTCCACGTTAAAAGCTCCTAGAACGGAATGTCGAAGTTAGAACTCATCTCTAAAATTCCAATGCGGTAATTTAATAAGCTTCCTACTTGTAATGTAGTCGGTGTTCAGCCTTACATTCCATGGTGATCCAGTGCAGGCGTACATCCACTGTCATTTATCACGGAAAGGCGTGTAGCGGAACCTGTGGGCAGACATCTGTGCGCCTGCGCGGTCAGCGTAACGGACCCATTTAACGGGAGCTAGTGTTGGTTACTTGAACGCAACACATACTTACACGGGAGTTCTAATTAAATGTATGGGATGTTGTCTTTACTTGTAATGTAAAATACAGAATATAATATTCACACTTTTCAAACCTCACACAGGGCATATAAAGCAATTCTGAATATTTTCCTTTAATCCTTTTTAGGGTTCCGTACGTCCGAATAAAAAACGGAATCCTTATAGCATCACTCGTGCATCTGACTGTTCGTCTGTCACAGCCAATTTACTCCGAATCTACTAGACCGATTAAGTTCAAATTTGATACACATATCAATTGACCCAAACACAGATATGCAACGTGAATAAATTAATTTGGAATAAGGGTGTCTCTTTCAGTTCTTTCAGTGGCAAAAAAATATGCATATCGACGGTTGAAAGGTAATAGGGTATAAGCAACAAAAACTAAATTGTTCAGGAGAGCAGTTTAAAGTTATAAATTGTTGAAAAATGGCCGTAACTTTTGTATTTATTGTCACATCGTGAAGATCGAAACAGCTCTAGAATAAAAAAAAATATAGCATTAAAAAGAGTATAGAAGACTCAGCTACATTTACATTGCTATTTTTACAGGGTTACAAGCGCCCCTTTGGGTAAATAAAGTCGATAACTCGGTTGGTTATACCGAATGACACTTGGAAAATGCGGTTTTTTTGCTTGGGTATAGGTGACAAAAAAGTCATTGTAGAGCCATGGGAGTAAGCGCATTCGAAAGAGCGGAAAATTTTAAGTAGTATGACATTCATTACTCATTTTCACCCAAAATGTCGCTTATGTCCTATTACCTTTTAACCGTCGATATGCAGAATGTACCGTGTGTGACATACGAAATGAAAAAGCTTGTTTTTTTTTATAATTTTAAGATCATAGTTTTAAAGTTATTCGCCACTCCACGACCCCCTTTATCACAGAAACTACTAAAACCAGAAGAAGTCTATGGTGTGACAATAACATGGCAAATCTCTCAATATTGTGCCCACAACCTTACATTTGCAATTCATCGCTCGGAACCCTCTCCGCGTGAGGTCAACTTGGCCGGTTTTTTTATTCTGTAATTTATTCTGTGGTAACACACGCTACATAACATAAAAAGTGTTTTTAACAACGTTAGTAGGGCTAGGGTTGCCATCCGTACTACGTATATAATTTTGTACAGTGAAAGCTCCTAATGTATGCTTTCCTTATTCGCGTTTTCACTTTTCACGGGTAAAAAAATATGCGACACAGTTCTTGTATCCACGGCTTCAATTTTCTCTATTCGCGGATTCAAACGGTATACTAAAAGCATTCCTTTTTTTAGTGCGCTCCTGGTTTAAAAGCAGCAAAAGATGACACTCACACTGATCTGTTCTAACGCATCTGTGGAGATTGTCTTACAAAACCACTAAATAATATTTTACGAATTGTTGAACACTCCCAAAGGGAAAAACCAAAACAAGTACAAGCAACCTGTGTTTTGGCGTGCAAATCAGTTAGACTTTCTGTGACTGTGTGTATTCTGGAATTATTTTTATCCTGAAGTTGAAAATTATTTGAAAAAAAAGGAACTTAGACTTTAAGGTCGTCTAGGTCGTTGTCGTAGGTCGCTTGGACAACGCTCAACGTCATTCCGGTGAGCTTGAAACAATGCCCCGAAACATGCAAAAAAATACTAACTTCTTTAAATCTTTGCCTGACAAATACTTCTTAATAGATATAGTTAAAAATGGCTCCTATAATGTTATTTTATTTTGATATATATATTTTATTTTAGAACCTTGGAACGTAACACCTAAAATCCCATACAAATTACCATTCCATGTTCACAGTTTCCATATTCGCGGCAAAACGCAACGTATCCCCTGCGAATAAGGAACATTTACTATACTGCATTGCCGGCCTGTTTACAAAATATTTTACACAAACAGCTAACCAGTGGTGGCCAGCTGGTGTTCATACACAAGATATTTCGGTACGCGACCCCGGCCTCAACTACTGCAGTCTCAGTCCCGTTCCCCATCCGAGACTTGGAGTATCTCCCTACCCATTTTTCCCTCCCTTTATTTTCCTTATACACATGTACCTTCTTCCTTTTCCCATCCAAAACGACTACATTCCCAAGGAGGGTAGGCGTCAGGGAGGCGGCTATCTACTAAAGAAAGCAGCCAAAACTCTTTCCAATATTACACATTGCCCGACTCCAATGAAAATTGGGAAAAGGACAGGAAGATTATGACGATACAAACCGCTTACCTTGGGTACCAAGATCCAGTGGCGTAACTATACCATCTGAGCCCCGTGGTTAATTTATCGGATGGGGCACAAGTTCACTCTTGGTGCCTCGGGTGCTTACGGCCTTTATGTCGGGGCCGGGGGCCCCCTAGGGCCATGGGCCCGAGGCATTTTGCCCGCTCTGTCACCCTATTGCTACGCCACTGTCAAGATCTTTACGTATCTATTGAGATCTAATTACCCTAGTTATCATACAAATGTTAACCAAAAAGTTTTTAAACCGAATGTTTTACACAAACTTACAATTAATTTAATACAAAACTTAGTGTTGGCCGCTGTAACTGACACAACTTCATCCAAAAAGAAATTTAATTAATGAATATTAAATATGTATTATGTTTGATTTCAATTCTATAAGCACCAGGAAGCGAATATGAATAATTGAATAATACGGATGTGTGTGCCATGCGTTATAAATGTAGATGCCTCCATAACCCGTTACATACCTTTGATTATTTTTGAAGTGAAAACTTCTTTAGGCACGTTGTGCACTTTTGCAAAAGCACTGAACTCGTGATCGTCACGCTAATAATACATATATAGATCCACTAGAGGGCGCTAATCTAAATATTGAGTTCTGTCAACTCCTTATTAATTAATCTTTAAAAATTTAATTTGTTCAATAAAGTACTTATTGTGTGCTCAATTCGTATGATAAGATAAACAAAAACATAATTGTAATTAGGGTGAAAATGTATAACGCCTATAGTGCTCAATAGCGAAAACCTTTATTCAAAATTTCATCCAAACGTACGTCAGTTTGATGGATGTCACTAGTAGATGGCATCACTTTCTTAAAAAATGAACACTTCTGATCGGCAACTCACAATAACTTATTAACAATTTTTTAACAGAATTATTATAATTATTATCAACAAGGCGAAGAAGTGAAAACTTCTTTAGGCCCGTTGGGCACTTTTGGTATGGGGAAAAAGCACTGAACTCGCGTGACCGTCACGCTAAGATACCGATACATATATACCGATCTGTTTGTGTGTGTCTGTATAATAATTATATGTATACTATATATGTAAGTTATGTTTTCCCTTCTGATGTGCAGTCCTACGACTGACAGTTTTATTTTTATACCACGTCCGTGGCAGACAAGTATACGGCCCGCCTGGTCGTAAGCGGTAACGTAGTCTATGGACGCTTTCAATTCCAGGGGACTCGCTCTCTACCTGTTTATTTTCACGTCGCCTCTAAAGAAATTTAACTTTTTTTAAATACTAAGCTTTCGCCGACTTGCAAATCCTAGCCCTAGTAGTGCCAATTGATTACTCTTCCAAAGGGTAAAACACCATTTCTAAGTGGGGAGCTCCAATTCGAGCAGAAATCTACTGTGTCCTTCCACTTTTATGTAGTCAGATAAAGTCAAATAAAAACTAGAAGCAAATAAAAATATTATATTAAGTTGTAGTTATCAGTGGTATTCAGTATGATATTCATGATTATCGATTGAGAAACAAACTTAATTTCGCATTAGGTTAGGACTAGGTATGCTTCACTATCGCTTCGTGTACATATTTATATATTTTTTTTGTAACCCTAATTATTTTTCCAAAATAATGTAGCCTAACTCCTCATAACATCATCTGCCAGTGAAAGTTCCGTGGAAATCGGCCGTCCCGTTCCTGAGATTAGCCCGAACAAACAGACAGACAAAATATTTAAAATGTCTTTTTTGTGTAAATATTACATGCGTTTAGTAAAAAGCTTTTATTACGACTTTACAAACAGAATTAAATTTTATTTATTTGTATTTATATTAAACTTCGCATTGCTTGGAAAGTTATGGAGATCATAACAAAACACAAGTCAATGTTGTAATTACTAAAATACGAATTGTACCGGATCGTTAATTTTACGTGTTCACATATTTTTATCACCAGTTTCATTTATGGTTTATGAGACAATGACGTAAGCGGTTATGAGATGCACAATTACTTGAATCAACCAATACGCAATACTGACTTAACTGTTATGACTTGGTTACAGAGAAGCTGAAGTACATTATGTCCGTAAACTTGTACATAAGTGTCTTGAATTGGGCTTTTATGACAGACTAGCTTTTGCGCGCGGCTTTACTTATTTCAAAATTTAATTCATCAATTTAGGTATCCTCGGGATCAGAACTTTTTTTCTGGATAAAGAGTAGCTTATGTCCTTTTCAGTATGAAAGGTACCCTATGTCTTTTTCTGTATGAAAAGTACCCTATGTCTTTTTCTGTATGATAGGTACCCTATGTCCTTTTCAGTGTGAAAGGTACCCTGTCTTTTTCTGTATGAAAGGTACCCTATGTCTTGTTCTGTATGAAAGGTATTCTATGTCCTTTTCAGTATGAAAGGTACCCTATGTCTTTTTCTGTGTGAAAGGTACCCTATGTCCTTTTTACTACGGTAGGTACCCTATGTCTTATTCTATATGAAAGGTACCTTATATTCTTTACTGTATGAAAGGTACCCTATGTTTTTTCTGTATGAAAGGTACCCTATGTCTTTTTCTGTGTGAAATATACCCTATGTCCTGTTCAGTATGAAAGATACCCTATGTCCTTTTCTGTATGAAAGGTACCCTATGTCTTTTCTGCATGAAAGGTACCCTATGTCCTTTTTACTACGGTAGGTACCCTATGTCTTATTCTATTTGAAAGGTACCTTATATTCTTTACTGTATGAAAGGTACCCTATGTCTTTTCTGTATGAAGTCTTTTTCTGTGTGAAATATACCCTATGTCCTGTTCAGTATGAAAGATACCCTATGTCCTTTTCTATATGAAAGGTACCCTACGTCCTTTGCTGTATGAAAGGTACCCTATATCCTTTACTGTCCATGTGTATGCAAAAGTTGAGTAGATAAGGCGTGAAAGCGTAACTAACAAACTTACATTCTAATGTATAATATTACTTAGGATTCTGTGTCAATGAAGTACATGACTTGCACAATAGTGTCAATAGAGTTGTGTGATGTTAAAATTGTGTATTTTGTAACATGTATAAAATATATAGATACATATCCTACTAATGTTACAAACGTGAAAGTTTGTGAGGATGTATGGATGTTTGTTGCTCGTTCACGCAAAAACTACTGAACCGATTGCGATGAAACTTGGTATGTAGATAGCTGGACACCTGGATTAATACATAGGCTATTTTTATTCTGAAACCGGGGGCGCAGCTAGTACTACATTATAATAAATCTATAGAGCTTTTTATAGTGTAGAGTGAATAGGTTTCTCTTGGATAGGTGAACCATCTTCGTCTTCATCGTCACTTTCCATCAGGTGAGTTAGAAGACAAATCCCTATGCCATTTCAAACATAATTAAAAAAACGCGCTAATCTCTTGGAATTATCAATCAGATTTGAATAACTATTTGACGGTTGCATGATATTTGAAGGTGACTTACCCTTCGCTCAAAGGGGGGAAGGTTCTGGCTCGTATGTCGGAATGGCACACGTGGCTTTCAAGTCCTTTCACAATCCCTTTGGTCTTGAGTTTTATCACCAACAAGACGTTTTTTCTTGATGACAGGGAACACTCTCGTATGATTTATATATATATATATATATATATATATATATATATATATATATTGCGGCTTAATTATAATTTAAGAGCTTTTGATAGCGAGCTCGGTGCGTGCGCGTCGACATCTTTTTTGCGAGGAGAAGCGGAAGCGGGAGGTGTAGGATAGGAAGGGGAGAGGGCTTATTGTGCGTTCGGAAATGTGTTATGAATGTTTAATACTTATGTAATATAACTTTATCCTATAAATGTGTGAATTAAAAGTATGATATAATTATAGGGTAAACGGCATTTACAATATTGATTGCCCAAAATCTGGATAGTTTCTTTTTACATCATACAACATGCATTTTGGAATGAAGTGACGTTTGTTAAAAACCGGCCAAGTGCGAGTCGGACTCGCGCATGAAGGATCGTACAAGAAAGATCGAGCAAAAGAAACCAAAAAACACGTTTCTACTAAGGGAGCTCCCTTTAACTTTTAATTTATTTTATTTTTATTATTTGTTGTTATAGCGGCAACAGATATACACATTCTATGAAAATTTCAACTGTCTACCTATTACGGATCATGAGATAAAGCCCGCTGACAGACAGACAGACGGAAATAGGGTCCCGTTGGTTACCCTTCGCGTACGGAACCCTAAAAATAGTAACAACACAATTATTGTTTTTCGCTCACTGAAAACTGGAGTTCACTTAATATTATAGAGGTCTTCTATAGTACAAATACAGCTTTCATTACAGTCAGACGTTACGCATCCTAACTTCAAGTCGAACTCATATTTAGAGTCGATAAGGCTGATATATATTTCCTTTTACAAACAGGTTCTTGTAAAGCGTGTCAGAATAAGTCATTATTAATTCCTACCCGATGCAGTCACGCACAATATTACAATAATTACGCAACCGGTGGACAGTAAGTACGATTAATACGGATGTAATCACCCTAATTCCCAACTATTAATATTATAAACACGATCATTTGTTCTGTATCTGGGTGTAATCTTTACATAGTATAAAACAAAGTCGCTTCCGCCGTTTGTACGCTTAGATCTTTTAAACTACGCAACGGATTTTAATTCGGTTTACACCAATAGATAGAGCGATTCAAGAGGAAGGTTTATACGTATAGTTTAATATTCTTTTGTGTTAATTTGTTTAATCATAGACGATTGTTCACCACATTGGTATGTACATTACACCTGTGCGAAGCTGGGACGGGTCGCTGGTTTATCTATAATATATATGCATTTAGAAGATACATAAGTATGTTCATCAGCAGTCTGATTACCATAGTGCAGGCTCTGCCTAGTTTGGGATCAGACGGACGAGTGTGAGATGTGTCAAGTTATTATTATTATTAAACACGAATGTGAGTTTGTTTGTCACGCTTTCACGCCTAAGAAATAAAAAAATACTTTAACGCGAACGAAGACGCGGGCAAAATCCAGTTAACTATATTATCTTGTATTTTGCAATATTATAAAGTCAGGTATTATAGGAAATAAAAATTGTTTGCTTTGACATATATTTTATATTAAACTACCCATAGTCCGGGTTTTAGCTTTAGCTGTAGATAGATTTGCTTTAGAAATTTCCTCAATAATTTCCCCTAAAAAAACGGGGATTCGATTCACCGTATACTTTCATCATCATCGTGATCAGCCTATCGCCGTTCACTGCTGGACGAAGACCTCCCTATCATCCCCATTTATCTATCTATATAAATAAAAAGCAATGTTTGTATGTTTGTCCTCTATGCGTTCCGAAACCATTGCTCAGATTGTGATGAAAGAGTGCGAGTGTTCCTGGCCCAAAAATCTATTTAAAAAAGAAAAAAATGGCATTGCAACGCATGCCCGGTGATAAAGTTTGATATAAAAATTCTAACAATTTGTTTAGAAATATACATCTACTAGAGGAAATACTTATTTAAATTATTTTTAAACACGATGAATTTTTTAACGGACTCAATATATTAGTTATGTTCATAATCATTCTAAAATATGACCTCACCTCTCTTTAACAAGTTGCGTAACACCATGACACCCTTTTGTTTACATATTTATTTTACATACATATATAATTTATCACGAACATAAGAAAGTTTTTTATAATAAATTAAAACCCAGCTTTTTTTTGTACGATGTTATATAATGCATGTTTTCTGATCAGTTAAATATTAAATCTATCACATTTGTTTATGTTATATTAGCATAATATTTGATCAAAGATCAAAGTTGACCACCGTACAGCGTGAATGATGAATTATATACAAATATGGAAATGAATGAAACAAATGAATCTTTGATTTAGTAATTGCATCTAAAGATACATTGTAATTTATCTATAATATGTATGTATTTAGAAATATATAAGTATGTTTTTCAGCAGTCTGGTTCCCATAGTACAGACTCTGCCTAGTTTGGGATCAGACGGCCGTGTGTGAGATGTGTGAAGTTATTATTATTATTATCTTTAAAGTTGTAAAAATTGTTAAATGGTAAAATATGGAGAGCTTTTTTATCAGTCCATTATTCGGTTACCGAAATAGTTCCAAAGTGTACCGAAATCCTAGTTAGGTATAGAGACAAAAGTCGGATAACTTACAGTATCTATCTATTACTTAACTTCGAAAAGGTACAACATAGACATTAGCAATTAACAACACAACATGAAATTAAGATTTAAAGAAATAAATTTCGGTGTGCGTTGGTTACGTCATCTTATAAGAAATGTAGACGAATAAAATCCAATAAAATAAAATAATTTAAAAGAAATTCTAATTATGCTAAAAATTCTTAAAGCTATTTATAATAAGCTACTTATATTTTGATTGATTTTTAAACTTTCTAAAAAAAAAATTATAAGCAGGTAATTAACATACCACTACATATTATACCTAAGACTAAAAAAAAACAGATAGAAAGACGCCGCGGGGAAGACCTTTGATCTTTCTATCTGTCTGAACGCGATAAACTCAATGACTAACGAACGGATTTTCATACGGTTTCCATCAATGAACAAAGTGATTCATGAGGAAGGTGTTATAATTCATTAATATGTTGTGTGAAATGGCTAAAATGTGACAATGATTGTTGAAGATGTCGAAAAAAACAATTAATGCTCTACTACCCATGCGAAGAAGCCGAGCCGAATAGCTAGTATAAAATAAAATAATACAGATATGATGATTGATGACTCCTATAGTCATCCTATAGTCGTATAAACTATCGCAAAATTTATTCACCCTACTATAAACTAGATAACAAAAAAATTAAAAAACGCTAGACTCTCTCGCTGTACGCTATTTCACAAAAGGAAGATCAAACACCTGTTAATCAAGTAAACAAATTCAGTTAAAATAGTGTAAGTACATACCTGAGAATACTGCAAGGCATATTCCGCTATGAGTGAGTGCGCGTGATGTGCGAGCGACACGTGCAGCGTCAGCGGCGGGTCGCGCGAGCTCGACAGCTGCAAGGAATGAGGCGCCGACGATGATGCACGGAGACCGCTCAGAGATAACGAGCGGCGGATTGTAAGCCCTGCCGGTCCTGGGGAAAGAATAAAAGTGGTACTAAAAGACGAAGTAAAAAGGGGTCGGTGTGTTCTGACAAAATTAAATATTTAGACAAGCATAAATTAAAATACCCCGACTCAAAAATCCTTTCAAAGATTTTAATAGGTGATGATCTTCGAACGGCTGAACAGATTTTCTTGAATTATAGCTAAGAACATTCTCGAACAAATCACTTTAAAAAAAATGTAGCCAAACAAAATCGGTAAATCCGTTTAGGAGCTATAATGCAACAGATAGACACTGATACACGCGTTAAACTTATAACATACCTCCTTCTGGCGTCGAGGGTTAAAAAAAAAACAAACTAGGTGTATCTTTGGGTATAAGGTTTATGTTAAGTTTATGGCAAACTAGATATTGGATTATCGGTAACCTACGTAGATATATAGATAACACTACACATGTCATACAGTTAGGGCTACCATCCGTCCGGGTTTCCCCGGATTTGTCCTAGTTTCGAGGGCGTCCGGGGAGCGTCCGAGCGGGGTTTTCAAAAAGTGACCGGGTAAAACCCGGACACTCTGTGCCAGGGGCAATAATTATTAGATGATGATGATGTTTAATTTAATAAAAAAAATTAAATCGGCGTTTTTTTTTGTAAGGTGTCCGGGTAAGAATCTCGATTTCACACGTTTCCGGGATTTTTCAAGAGCTTGTCCGGCGTCGGCCATTTAAGTGATGGCAGCCCTACATACAGGCGACATCAGTTTTTTCAGAAGTCAACTCTCACTCTAAAATACTGTGCCAATTATGCAGACACAATTCACGTACACAAATTACACCTAAATTTAGAAATTTGATTCACATTCACAATGTGAATCACTCAAAATGTAATTGTCACAGTGGAAAGATTCGACATTATGAAAAACCAGGCCGAAATGTCGTATATAACAAATTGTTTATTTTTTAGGTAGATTTCGAAGAAAGTCTACCTATTGGTTTTGTACCAGTTGTCGAGTTTTCCAAAAAATTCTTCACAGGAGGTCTAGTTATGATCTCTAGACCCCAAAAACAACCGCCAGTTAAAAAGTTTATATATATATGTATGTATATATGTATGTATGTACCTCAATTTTACCGGCACGATAGAGGTCGCAATTAAACCGAAAAACTTGGACGAAAAATCAACAGGCCAAAGATGAAGGTTAAGTTAGTGAATGGGGGATATTCCCCCAAAAGGGGGGGACCAAGGGGGAAATTAAAAAAAAAAAAAACACGAAATCTATGTCTGCCAGCTTGCTGCGGGCCCGGATTTTTCTTGAAATGCGTTACCAATTTAATCACAACAAAGAGACTAATTTGAGAGACATTAGAGAAAGGAAAGTGACGAATAAAAGACTCAAATTAGTATATCCCCATTTAGAAACTTAGGCACAGATTGCCAAGTAGTTACTACGTAACAGATAAATCACTCCCTACAAAAATATTAATTAATATTCAATAAAAATAAACAAACCTTTAACACCAATAGTGACAGCATTATGCGATACAGCCAACACGGCGTTCTCTCCAGGAGGCACCCTGGCTGAAAACAGTCGCGCGAAGTAGAACGGCCACGATCTCGCCATCTCTACGGCCTGGCGTTTAGTGTGAGCTCGTACAGGAGCATTGCCCTGGGAGCGGAGCCAGGCCTGGCCCGCGCGACGCTCGCTTGGGCTTATACGGAGTGATGGAGTGGTGGAGTTGATGTCGTGGACGATCTGTGAAACATTGTGTTGTGTATTTTAACTTGAAACAGCTAATCCTATATTGAAAGAGTGCCACCACAATTATTTTATAATTACACAAATATTATACTCTTGTTGTAATTTGAACCTACAACATAATGCTAGGTTTGTTTCCATAGAATAGCAAGATCATGCTTTCTTGTAACTAAGAACTCAAATTCCAGACAATTAACTCATTTTATATAACGAAAAACAACTGACAGTCAGAAATAAACTGAATAGCCATGACAGACATTGTGCCAAACAGAGAGGCATTATTACTTTACTTACTTGTGCATAAAGTAGGTCCAATATTGCCGGATCATTGTATGTTTCCAAAGGTGTGAATACTTCTTTGCGCACGCGCAGTTTCCACGGTACTCGACTGTACGTGACGAATGAACGGTCAGCTGGCAGGAACGCTGCAGGGGCTGGCACGTCTCCTGGACAGAAAAATATTACTCAATGACTAGTGAAAACTTCAATCTTAGCAAGTCTATGATTGCAATGTTTTCGATCGATACTTACGTTCGATATGCTCAGTTCTGTCAGTAGCGTGGGTTGAAACTGAATGTCGTCTTTCAGCCTCTTTTTGTCTATCTCTCTCTTTCTGAACCATGTGAGTCTTGAATGTTGCCCTCTCTATTGTTCTCTTGGATGAGTCAGTTGTCTCCTGCGGGAACAGAATGTCCGATCGTGGGCTGTCCCTTGCTCGACCGACGAGCATATCTCGGGAGTTCTTCCTGCCATCAAACCTTTCAAAATCATCATAATACGGTGAACGTTTACGTTCAAAAGTGTCTGACATTTCGTTTTCCTCTTTCCTACGCTCGGTTCTCGTTGTATGCACTTCATAAATTTCAGAAGCTTCTCGACCATTGTAATCTCTCTCGCGACGATCGGTAGTGTCATGACCAGATTCGGAGTCCCATTCGTCACGGCTCTGTGACATTCGCTCTTCACCGTAAATGCGGTCGTGTATTTCGGATTCATCTCCCCAATCGTCTCTGGCGTGTCTTTCGCGACGGTCGGCCGTTAGGAAGCGAGTAGCAAGGTCATCTTGAGGAGGTTCAGAATCCTCTCTACGTCTCGAATTCCAATTTGCCAAGAAAGCGTGACGGTCATCAGCTTCCCTGTTTTGGTGAACTCCGAATGTGTCTCTATCACGACGGAGTTGTGCGAAAGTGGACTGGTCAGGTGCGGGCGGAGGAGGCGCTGGACCATCTGGAGGTGTTGGCGGCGACTTTGGTGGAGGAGGAGCGGGACCTGGAGGGGCTGGAGGTAATGGCGGCGGTGGAGCGTCCCATCTAGCTCCACCTCCAAGCTGACGTTCTAGCATTAGCTTCCTCGTATCTTCTAGCTTATTGATAGTGCGCGGAGTTTCCGCTGCAGACGATGAGCTTCTAACCGAGTGATTCGCAGTCACTCTTTCTAGTCGCTGTCTCATTTCAGAACTTAGTTTTAATTTTCCAACACTGCCAGGGGATGGACGTTGTGCTCCAATCTCAAAGCTTCGCCTAGCCGTTCGCTGGTTTGGCGGCTCTCTACTTGGTGATATTACTGGTCTATCAACTTCAAACTCTTCCCATTCTATCCCCGCGGGAGATGTTTCTGACTTAGACCGGCCTCGAGGTGGTTCGTGCTCGATACCGTTTGATTGCGCCTGAGGCGTGTGCCTTCTCTGAATCTGACGTAGTTTAAACTTGGTAAAATCTTGTGTAGGGTCTTGCCCGACTGCATCTTTTGGAGGCGGCCATCTCCATTTCCCGATACGAACTGTCTTAGCGCGTCCGTAAGGGTCAATGAAACGGTAATTACGGAAGGATCACTAGAGTGAAGTGGTGGAGGCATAGGAGGTGGGGAGGCGGAGGAGCTCCCGCAGACATACTCTCATTGGACTCTCGTCTAGTTTTAACTGAACTTCTTGGTGGAGAGTGGACTTGAGCGTGAACTTGAGCATGAACTACTGTCGAAGACCGGACTGGAGATGTTGGTTCCGATTCTGAAGGTTCAACGACCTGACCAGATAATAGCGTTTGTAAAGCCTGGTTTTGTGCCAGCAATTGCTGCTGGATTTGAAGATTTTGAGCCATTGCACTTTGTAAGAAAGCACGCTGTAAATTTTGATGATACGCATTTATATCGACTGTGCCTGGAGGAGGTAAATGAAGTCCTAATGCCGCTGCCAGAGCTTCAGGAGTCGTCGGCATCGTCGGAGGTAAAGGCATGGAGGAAAAGCTCAAAGATGTATTGGCAGTAGCTGCTCTAGGAGTAGCTCCTCCACCTTTTATGGCACCGGATAGCCTCTCACCATCAGTCAGACGTTTCAAGCTATCGTTCACGAAAATTGGGTCAAATAAATTCGTTATGTAGTCATCGACAGAGTCCACACTGGACTCCTTGCGGCTCGCTCTACCCTTTTCTTTATCGTCTTTCCCTCCGCCTTTGATAATATTTGCTATCTCACTTGCGTTGTTTAACACATCTATTTGTTCGTTGTATTCGCAGTTGAGGACACTGTCGATAAAATCGCTATAGTTCCTGCCTCCCTTGATGCTGGCGGCTAATGAGCGTGCGTCAGACAGCTCGTCTATGTTAGGGTCTAGAACTGGAGAGAATAGATCGTCTAAGAACTGGTCGACATCAGATGCCTGGCTCGGAACGCGGACTCGACGTACGTGGGATGCGAGACTCGGTGCTTCGGATGTGTCTGACATTGCTGATGATCTACAGAAAAAAATTAAAACACATTTAAATAAACATTTTAAGGAGGGGGTAGCTTTATATTTTTGCTAGTGAGTAGCGTAGGTTAGGAGAGAGTGATAACGTTATTTAATAGTGACGTCAATGGTGTGCCAAGCGTTGATAGTTATCGGTTTAACTTTAACTTTACACGTTCCACCTACATTTATGAAAAACGAAGGCAAAAATAGCTGGAAATTCAAACTGGCAAACGCAAACCCATTTTCGCAAAAAAAAAAATGTTTTATATGTTTTTTTTTAACTGCATGCTACACCCTTATACACGTTATACCCTTTCAGTAGTTTAACGTAAGTGTTCTATTTTCAAATTCAAGGGTAATTCAATATACAGGTATATATAAATATATTTAAAGAAAATATTGTAAAAACTGGCAATTAAAATTGCGCTATCTGTGAAAGTTGCCCGAAAAGTATGCATAATTAGAATTTAACCAACATAAAATTACAGTAATAACGCGCAGAATCAACAGATGGCGTAAGTTAAATAAATCAACTGGCCGTCAGCATTTTTAGTTGCACTAACACTTTTTGCCGGCCCGCCCCATCCGAAGAGCATCGGAATAGTAACGTGCGAATCGGAACTTCCAAACTTCGTTCCAAAACTGCTCGAAACACTAAAAATGTTGATGTTCTGCTTTTAATTTATATCGAACTGTTTACTTATTTTATTTGAACGCATTACTTATGTATATCGAACTATGTAACTGATTTATCAAACAGTGCACCAGGATATTAAAAAAGATTTCGGAAGATTTTGCCCGTGCAACCTGCAACTGCGATATATGTACATTATTCGCAACTAAAAATACACATAATAAAAAAAAATGGTTTCTATAAACAATAACTTACCTAACACCTCCGAACTCTGAGCTCTTTTCAATATACGCACGACTCGACTGCGAACCAGCCGGTG